>JAHZMT010003471.1:0-10180 GCA_027743785.1 Sinhomidia bicolor
GAGAAGAAGTGAAGGGCAAACTACTTACGACGTATATATGTACATAATACAAGCTCCATGCATAATTTAAGCTGAAGGGAGAAAGCAATGCACCGCGAACCTATAGCTTAAATTTTAAAGTGCGTGGTTAAGGCTGCTGTTGATGATTTTAAACGCAAAATACACGCCTTGATAGCAAAGAATGTTAAAGTTTTATGTTACATGTAGGGAAAGTGTTGACCTTCACATCACAGCTTCCACTTTTATCTTATCTCCTCGACTATGGATGGGTTCAAAAGATGCACATAATCTAATATGCATTAGTTTCAGTATTTAGCATTACGTCACCCAAACGGCACGAGTAGAAGCACTCGAGTGACGACATCAAGCACGAGGAGTCCCTTGCGTGCCAAGAAGTAATAGAAGTTTTCTCTAATTTTCTCTGGTATTCTCAACTGTTTCTCATTATCAACATGGTGGTGTGCTGTAAAACTTGTCAATTGGCAAAGCCAACCCAACTCTTTAGAAACCCCAAGATTGCAACGAAGATAGTGACATGATGAATTTCATATCATACTGCAGTTAGGATTCCTAACTTAGGAAGTGAAAACTAGGTAGCAATGCAACATCCAATGTCAGTAAAATATTTTTTCATAAAATTCCACATACTTGTATTTGGTCAAATTCCAAGAACACTCGACAATAGAAAACATACTTAAACGCTATGAGCTGCATGTTGCATGACGGCAATGGCTATTGAGCCATAAATCCAATGACAAATACAATAACGCATCATGAAGAGTTACTGATTTGTGTTTCCTTCCTGCGAGATGAATGATTTTTATTATCTACATTATACATTCAATAATAAATTTTTTATCACATTGATAGTATACATACATTGATTATAATGCATATTATCTTGATTTTATGCGCCGGCATAAAAGCAAAATTCTTTCAAAATGCGCCTACCTAACCTACACCCGAAGGTGAAGATTACAGCAGCAACATTAGCAACATATCCTCTTACTTCAAGTCGTCAAAATTGGAATTAATCAAATGTAAACTAGTGCAACACTTGGNACTTGGGATGTGGATATAGCAAAATCTGCTCCAAAGCGGTCATTGATGAACTAATGTAATTCACATTTTATACATCTTTTCCTCTCCCATTCCTTTCTCAAAATTGTGTCTAGTAAAGGAAAGCTCTGTAAAAGCCATACTAACTTTATTTCCAAACTCATTCGTTTCCCCATTTTGTTCTATTTTCCTCTTATCATCAACCCCAACGACATGTGCAGCTTCTACGAATATACATTTGCGTCCTTACTTAATGATTGTGAACTTTGTACTTTTACGTTGTTGATACGTTCCGCTCATGGCTCACATGCATAGTGAAGTGAGTGATATATCAATCCATGTCATTACCCGTGCGTAAATGTAAAGTTGAAGCTTGTGGACTGTGGTAGCGCACTAAACTTACCTCTCTAATCTGCCACCATCTCTTCAGCTTGAACCTTGAACGGACTCATCGACAGTCACCACTAGAACTTACCACGATGTATCCACCTACTTGATTATTAATTAAGATAATCTATTCGGCAGTATCTGAGTATCCCTACAGAGGTTATACAAATCGAAGCCTTGTTAACCGTTCAAAGAAAAATTTTTCATATAGAGGATTCGCATAACATCGATTCTGAAAATCATCTATCACCTATCTCTTGATGACATTTATGATGAAATCGTGTTCCATATATCATTATCATTTCAAATTTTAAGAGAATCAATGCAGTCATTTTTCTAATAACGGAGATGGGAAAACTCAATAATTCATTTGGATAAAAATCCAATTTTATTTCGCACACATTTCCCAATTCGATGAGTACAGCAAATTTTTATCGAGCGTGGAGAAAAAGGTCAGCAACTGTGGAAGCGTTCTTCAGGTTCAGACAGACAGACATCAGATCCCATATACGCAAAAATTATTTAACACGACCACATCTTTGAAACTGAGCGTAGCAGATGAGAAGACAGACAGAGAGGTGCAGAACTGCAGAATGATGTAACATTTAATGGAGGTTATGAGAGGAAAAAAGAATTAGTGAGATAATGGCTTTTTGTTGGATTGGAAGTTGCAATAATGTGTATTGTGGAAATGGGATTTGGGACGGGATATTGTATAACATTGAGAATGTCTGACAGGACAGATATAGACATAGACAACTCTTTAACATATCTAACATTTAGCACGCTATAAAAAACATACTTATTATACACTTTGATACGTACTTTGTACTAGTTTCAATATTTGTATCTTCCCATTCATAATATCAATACCACCACCACAATTACAACAAACTGCATATTATGGTACAGGGGCTCAAGAATGGTATGCATGCACAGTTTTTTAATGAATATTTTAGGTTCATGCAGCCAGACAACGTAATCGCTTATACAGAGGAAAAATTTCCTTTTAATAGTGGTTATCCTTCCTCTATAAAACTACTTTGGTGAGTAGGTATCTCGTATCTGCCTCCATTCAGTCCATTCTACTACAATATTAACTTAACCCTATTCAATACTTTACCTTGTTACTCTCCTGCCATACCAAACTACATCTCTCACATCTTCGTCACTCTTTCTGCATCCCACATTTTCCCTTTACAAAAAAATATTCCACTGCTGCAGCAGCAATACCTCCATTCATATTAGCATACCAGCTCAAGCGCTGCACTCGCACTTCTTGGCCTCGTGCCCTGTCCAAGGAAAAATCATCCTTCTTTCACATTTTGCCCGGAGTCTAGAGCAGAGCATATTTCAGCATTGTCGGCTGCAGCTGCTATATTAATGCTTGCCATTTTACTGGAGAAAACGCAAACCGTGTGCCGTGCGCCAGTATTAGCAAATTAGCTTTCTGCGACTACTAAAACTCTGTGCTTTCACCTGTTAAAACTGTTTGTTGGAATATTTTTGTTGTGGTAAAGAAAAGAGGAAGCATCGCAGTGCACAATAACAATCATCATCACTAACATTTGCACATCATTTTTTTGCAACTACGTTCCAAGAAAAAAACAAAAAATTCGGGACAATAGGGCATTGTACGAAGTAAGGTGCGGACCAAGAAGATATTTAATTTGTGTATTATGTTTACTAACATGAAAGATATTAATTTGCCATGATAATTTTTTGTTCTTTATAAAGTTTGATTGTGCTTTTTACTCTCTGGGAAGAACTACAATTCAAGCAGGAATAATAATAATTAAATTGATGACTGTAAACAGCAGTACTACTTGAGAATCCACTTATAAACATGAAGTTTTGGACGTCAGAGTATACGTTTAAGTGAGGTCTTTTACAAATGACAAAGTGTTTGTTTTAACTATGAAATTTGAACTTTTCTTATTTGAACTTGATTTATTTTTGCAGTCATCCATGGGACAAAGTTGTCCAAGCAGCATGGAGAAAATACCCAAATCCAATGAACCCAGCTGTAGCATCGATAGATGTTTTGGATAGAAAAGTAGATGATAAGGGAGTACTGCATACACATAGAATTCTAAGTTCAAAATGGGGCATTCCTGGCTGGGTCCAGAATGTAAGTGTTGTAAAGGTTAAAAGTGCACAAGTTATTTTCAAAATTTATACAACACAGTACTTTTAGTTTCAGCGTTACATCACGTTGAATCATAAATCTGTACTAACTTGAATTTTTTTTGTTTTGAAAACAGATAATGGGATCTCCTAGCATAATGTACGCTAATGAACAGTCTGAGGTTGACCCTAATAATAAAACTATGGTTCTAAAATCTAGGAATGTAAGTGCCAAATGACTATATTTTTTGCTACCGCTGCATTGAACATTGTTGTGTTATTTCTCGAAATATATCAATTTTTTGTGTTTTCAGATTACATTTTGTAGTAATATTGCCGTCGATGAACATCTAGTTTATGCACCTCATCCAGAAGACCCTCAAAAAACGTTACTTAAACAAGAAGCCGTTGTTTTAGTTAAAGGTGTTCCATTAAGTAGTTATATGGAAAGTTTACTGACTACAACAATAAGCACAAACGCAAATAAAGTAAGTACAATGCACTGATAAGATAAAATGTACTCTGATACTTGACGAAATTACTCATTAATTCTTTTTTATTGCAGACTTTTACCCGGTAACACTCCTAGTGGTCCTCAAGCAATGCCAAAATTTTAAGACTTGTAAAGATAGGAACCTTATTTTTTGAATTAATGTTATTGGCGACTTTTATTTTTTTGTGCCGACCCAAAAACCAACATTCTACGTACCTTTTCGAGCCATGTTCTTCTTCACGCATTTTGCTCACGTCTTTGCAATGTTTGTTTAGTATTATTAAACGATCCATAATATTATATGAGAAACAAGTAAAACAGCGGGAAATTAACAAGTATTTTATTTTTGTTCAAGTAAAGAATTTATTTACGGAATTATGTCGGTTTGTAGTTGATACTGTGCGATGGATACTTTCTATGTCGTTTTTGTGCAGATTGAGAGTAAAAGAGTGTGAGAGTAATCTTGTCATACAAAACGTTATTTGTATTTCTATACGTTTTCACTAGCGACATTTTCTACATCTACGGATACGCATTCCTTCATCTCTGCTGTGGACGCAGAACTGGTGTCTCCTGCGTTGCTCACATTGTGATAATGATTTTTAACAAAGTTAATGAACACCTGAAAAAATATCCGTTTTTTTTGCATTGAACATAAATTGACAAGTTTACTATTATGGCGTACCGAAGAACAACTTACATTATCCAAAGTGTTTTGTGATACAGAGTAGTCCAAAATTGGCATATCCTTCATAGCCATTTCCATTTTATGAAATATATCATCCAAGGACACGTGTTGGGATGCTATTTCATAGTGAAGGCTGCTGTGATGCTTTTCCTAAATTCAAAATCTTTATTGAGCAAAATCTCAAAGTAACCGTTTCAAATATTCAAGTGTGGAATGTGTAGCAAAAAACAAAATTATTACTTTTAAGACCGCAAAAGAAAACACCTTCCGCATGTACCTCTCCACTTTTCCTACATCCTTTTCAAGAGTACATCTCAAAGTTAATGAGTAGCCATCTCCAAATCTGTTAAAAGTATAAGAAAGTTAATAATTACTATTATCAATAATAAATCAGCTCACGTTTAAGCACTCAAGTACGTTAAAAATTGAAGCTTTGGTAAATATCTAATTTACTTGTTTTTCAAGTGTTGAGTACTTCCAATACAGCGAAACTGACCCTGTACCATTATCGCTAACCTTGTGCATAAAATTTCACATTCTTCCATACCTACATACAAATTGAAAGAAAACCCAAAAGTCATAAGAGGTCTGTATATTTGACTGCTATAGATTTTTAAATGGGAAAGGCATTCATTTTCATACTATGGCTAGTGAACACAATCGATCGTCCTTCTTTGACCAAAGAAAGAATTAAATCCCATAAAAACCTTCGACTGCGAGGATCTGTTCCACTGGTTGGCTCATCCTGAATACATACATTGAAAAATATTTCAAACTCTTTGAAGAACTTTTTATGATGACCGAACCAGAGAGTTTTACCAAGAATATAAGCGAAGGGCTGCCAATTAAAGCGATAGCTGTGGAAATTTTTCTTCTGTTACCCCCACTATAAGTTCGAACAACTCGGTCTGCATATTGAAGCAAGTCCAGTTTCTTAAGTCCCCATTCTACGACTCTATCCACCTCTTTACTAGGGACACCTCTCAGTCTAATAAAATCATTGAAATGTGGTATACTTGATTCATAAACATTTTAGCACAGTTCAAGAGTTAAAATTATTTGTATTTGCGTACCTGGCATACAGCTGCAAATGTTCACGTGCAGTTAATTCATCAAGCAATGCATCAACCTATGGATAAAGAAATGTTAATTTTGTTTATATAAATGCCTGTTTCCAATAATTTGAAAATGTCACAATTTAGTTGACATGCCATGCTAGACACAATATTGTATCAATTGGTAAAATAGTTACCTGTGGACAATATCCAATTGATTTTAAAGCAACTCTGCTGTTGGCTTTGACACTAAAAGTGTTAATGAACGCATCGCCAAATGTTATGGGAGTATCGCCGGTTAGCATTTTAAATGTGCTCGACTTTCCTGCTGAATTAACTCCAAGCAGTCCAAAGCCTGAACAAAATACAAATCAATGGAAATTAACCTTTCGTAAATCATTTTTTAAAATAAAGTCAAGCCTTGCCGTACATTCTCCAGACGGAACACCAAAACAAAGACGATCAACCGCAAGGTGTTTCCCAGTTTTTCTTGTGTGATAAACCTTGGTCAAATTTTCGACTTGAAGGACATCATCGCATGCTAATCCTCGAATCACTCTAGCTCGTTCATTGAGAACGTCTTCGTCTGTTGAATTGTTGGTTAACGGCACATTTTGAAGAAACTTTTTATGTCCGCTGAATAGAATATGTATTAAAAAATTAACTTTGGCGCAATTCAAGACGAAATCAACAAGGGTAATTATATTATTAATACATGAATGTAAAAGTGAAAACAAACCGTGTGCGAGTAAAACGCTTCGACTCGATAAGAAAATTGATTATGAAAAAGGAAAGACCGGTACTTATCATGGCTGTTAAACTTTTTCCGGTTACGTCCCATGAGAAAGGTGAATGAGTTTCGCTGTGTTGACCTATTTATGGATAATATGCATAAAATTATTGTCATTCATGGTTCGTAATGTGTTATGCGAAACGGTACCTGTTTTCACAAGGTAAATGTTGTAATAGTGCCAAAATGCAATGTCCATTAGGCCCCTTCCCAAGCAGTAATTTGGAAAAACCATGAAGAGTGACCTCAAGATGTTGTGAATTTGTCCAAAAAACTGGTCCATTGTATAAATAAAATAATTTTTTAATAAGATGATTCAAAGTTGGCACAATATGTAAAACGTGAATATAGCACATAATATGCTGTAAAATGTAACTACGTACAATGTCGTCTGATGAAAAAACTTCCAGAAGAAAGGAAGTTACAATGCATGTTATTCCGACAAAGAGGTTAATAACGATAAGAAATATGTAAGCTGAACTGGGTTCATTAAAGATTAGTGAAGCGCAGTGCATCACTGGTGATATGCACCATCTGCATTCAAACAACGCAGAATACATAAATTAATATTACGAAAAAGACGAAAATCAAGACATATTTTTTTATCTTTCCAGTAGTAACGTTTATAAAATTGGAAAACATACCCATACATCAAGAAGAGGATTATTACTGCCGGGAGATTTTCCCGAGACGAGTATGCAGGTACATCGAATATCAAGAGAATGGCCACAATGAAAGATGCCGGAACAAAATAGTTACACTGCAAAATACCAATTGCCGTTTACATATCTATTCACTAAATTAGTCCCATAAATACGTTCCTGTAAAGAACTTTTTTTTCCTTACAACATCCCAAATGTAATTTGCTGTTAGATATGTCATTGGGTGGACTCCACTGAGTAATTGTAAATGTGACGACCTTGTGTATCTTTCGTATACTACAAACAACGCAAAACTGGCAGGTACAAAGCTCATGGCCACAATGATAAAAATTGATATTAGTACTTCATTTCCCTGAAGAATATCTCTTGCTGAAGTGCTAAGCATCATGGAATGGGTATTTGGCCATGGATGATTAATTACAGTAATGCCTGATGGAAGTATGCAAACCTTTTAGTAAAATTACACAATTTTCCCTCTCTTTCTTGTTAACAATGTAGCTTTTAATTACCGTATCCAGCAGGACTGCCAGCTTCAACGGGTAAATTCGCCCGGAGAATGGCATTATTCAGAACATTGAGATATGTTGGAAGACTATGATATCCGTTCTCGTCATACCAGACTTTTGCCGCACGGCGAACGGCAATTTTCCCAAAAAGACCACGCGATTTGATGCCAAATTCTTGAGGAACATAGTTTCTGAGTAATCCCAGACTGATTCCACCATACCTCCTCAATCTGCACATTTGTTTATATAGTGATCTGGTGCCTTGAAAATAATATAACGTAATAGTAAAATATTCAAAAAAGTTTGTGCATAATTTTACCTGAACCTATCGGTAGTATACAGATAGTATTGGGACTCGTTTTGTCCAGAAATGTCGTACACGACATCACCAGTGACAGCCTTGTACGAATAGGGTTCAGAAAATCCATAGCTTGGGCAAACAAAGGATGTTTTCTCTTCTCCACAATAGCAAATCGGATAGTTTCTAATGGGATACATGAAAACCTTTTAACAGCACTTTCACCAACCGGTTACAATGTAAACCCAAATAGGCAATACAAATTAAACATGTACCTTTCTTTAGAAGATTGCGGTCTCTGTAAATCGTCCATTAAACTCGGCTCGTCAGGTTTGATCAACTTGGCCAACTCTCCATTGGAAAATCGTATCCCGTTTTGAAATACGCCGCTACACATGGAGTCAAAAAATTCCTCTCTGAGGAGAACTGGAACGTATTGACGATCCTTTACAAATGTCGACAACACAAACGGCGACTTTAAAACACAACTTGCACCGGGTCCAGACGGTAGTTGAAATGTTGCAGCAATAGTCATGGATGTAGCGTCATCAGATACTCTATAAAGCACCAAATCAAAATAACAGACTGCAGCAGAACACAATTGGATACCATGTTTTCCGCATATGTACCTGTTGTCAAAATAGTCTAGTTTATTATTTGCCACAGCTAAAACATTTTCGTCGGGTCTACTCATTTCATAAAATTGTGCAGTAGAAAGAATCAGCTCCGGGAGATCTGTTATGTCCGGTGCTGTGAGGGCTACTGACATTGCAACGCTCACAAAAAAGGACGGAAGTAAAATCTATAAATTGGAAAAATGCGCACCTTATAAAGATAAAATGTTTTCTTTGGGCGTTGCTCATATAAAAAATTAAAGGTCGTTGTTTTCAAAGCCTTTACCTGAGAAATTAATCCTTCAAGGTTTCGTTTGGTGCATAAATATCTCTTTCTCACAATAGCACAAAATTGATTCCAAACTGGATACTTGGGAGTTAGTCTTGGGTCATCTATTGTTTCATCATCAGATTTCTTGGTATCTCGTAGAAAATCTTGCATTTCTTCAGCGTGACCACAACCACGATCACCACCATCGTCATTCGTACACTCCATGGGTGGGTTGCAGTTTATGTCATCAGACAACTCTTCTTGCTGACTAATTGGCAAGTTTCCTTCTGGTAAAGCGGTTGTAGCAGGTGTGCAAACTGTTTCCAATTTTATTGACT
The DNA here is from genome assembly GCA_027743785.1 of Sinhomidia bicolor. Classification (NCBI taxonomy): domain Eukaryota; kingdom Metazoa; phylum Arthropoda; class Collembola; order Entomobryomorpha; family Entomobryidae; genus Sinhomidia; species Sinhomidia bicolor. The sequence continues at coordinate 9,289 of JAHZMT010003471.1, forward strand.
CAGAGGTGGAAGTTTCCCCTTGTGCTTCTCGGTTCATGCCCTCATTCGATTCAATATTATCGTTTGACTCGGTAAGATAAACTTCACTTTCTGAGTCTCGTCTTTCCGATATTACCTTCATGAAAATTTCTTCAAGAGTTGTGTTTTTAACGCCGTAGCTGCTGATGTGGAGCTCAGCCTTGTACTTTTCCAAGTCTTTGAAAAGCTTTACAAAATTTCCTGCTTTTAACTCAGATATTGACAGCAGGTAATGAAGTTCATGTTTGCTCTCCTTTACGAAACGGGCAGTTGGTGTCCGTCTTTTAGTAAACGCAGTGACGCTCTGCTGGGTGCAGTTTGAGGTGCTAAAAAGGGACAATAAAACGTTTTTGTCACTCGAAAGCATTAGAAATACCCACATAATTATGAAGTTAATTTCGTACAATTCAGATTCATTTGGCTTCTTCACAATGTAGAGATGATATCCATCTCCCAATTGTCGTTTTAGAAATAATGGAGATCCACAGCATTTAATTGATCCGTTTTCAATTATAGCAATTCTGTCACCCAGTATGTCAGCCTCGTCCATGTGATGAGTACTTAATAAAATTGTTCGTCCTGCTGGTGGTAAAAATTACGGTGCGACACAGTTCCTTAATTTTATTTGTGAAATATATATATCGAACACGCAAGACAAACCTTTTTTATATTTGATTATCAGGTCCCAAATTGCCCTTCTTGCAACCGGATCTAAAGTAATTGATAAAATATTTTAGAGAAACATATTTTATATAGGTATATTTGGTAGGTAATTATCTCTGATGATGGCAGTCATTACCAACTCCAGCAGTTGGTTCATCCATAAAGACTGCTTTGCTTCCTCCAACGAAAGCGATAGCTACTGATAGTCGCC
>JAHZMT010003472.1:0-11805 GCA_027743785.1 Sinhomidia bicolor
ATTTTATTATTTATTGATTAAATGATTAAATTTATTTTATTTCTGCAGCCAGCATCTCTCTGAAAAACATTATTAGCACGAAAGATAATTTGAAAGTTGGCGAATTATTTGCAAATGTTAAAGTTAATCTAGTTAGTTGAATTTATATGTTTCATAGTTGGAAAAAAGGAAAAAAACTAGATCCAAAGTTCCTTTCTTTTTCAACATTTTTTTTGCTCTATACTTTATACTTACATACTAACTAATAAACTATTATATTGTACATACTTTGTACTGGTTGTTGTATATATCCATCCATTATTCTGATCATTCGAAATTCGAAATGATGATGATGATTGATGATGCATGGAATGCATTCCATTCCATCATCATCATCATCATCAGTTAAGCAAAGAATGAACTTCTGAACAAAGATGTCAACAAAGAGAAAACGGTTTGGGTAGCACTGACGCCCTTCACAGAGTCATTGAAGAAGCCGAGCCGGCGCGAACTTTATACTAGTCTTTTTTTAGGGAAAACAATAGCAGAAGAGGACACCTTGTTCAAACAGGCACGATATATTTTTTTATCCAAAGCAAAGTATTCTTAGATATGCATACGAAATGTCTATTTTTGAGATGTCAATAAAATCAAATATGACAGAATTGTTGGTGGTGCTTTCCTGATAAGCACTTTTGATTCTGTATTTTGTACCGTTTTGATAAGCACAAGGATTGTATAATCTAAAAAAAAGTGTAGATTATCTTTTTGTGAAATTTTCGTGTACTACATTTACTAACAAAAACTCAATCGTGAACAAGTTTGTACTTTGTTTTGTACTATTCACTATTTCTAGGACTGACTGGTTATCATCAGTGATAATCGATTAAACATTACACTAAACAGATATTAAATATCTTAACAAATTTTGTTTGTGTTTATCAAAGTCTATTTTGAACGTTGTAATTGAGGTGAGCATTTTTACCGTTTGTTTGTGTGTGTTTGTGGAATTGAAAAAAAAATATCAAATTTTATTCTTGTTATTTATTCAGGTGGACTACTGACTGTCTACTCACTAATAATACCAGTTGTCTGTAAGTGATTATCTGACATTGTTCGTGTTTGTTTGACTTGAGAAAATGGCTATACCGGCGGCAGCAAATTGTGATTTACTAGAAGAAATGGAAGCAGTGCTTTCAAGATCAGGAGGCACTGTCTTGGAGGAGATTGATGAAGACCGAACTTCACTCACATACGGAAAACCGCCAAGTCTTCCTGGTTCGCCAAAGAGTCCCAAATGTCAACAAAAGGATGAACCGGTGTCACCTGACTCACCTACCAAAGCCAGACGGGATTTTGGAAATATTTCACCAATTTCAGAATTATTGGATGACAATGATTTGGACTCGGTATCACCAAGCGAAATTGAAGTAGCAGAAGAATCAGAGTTTATGGACGATGAAGGAAAAGTAACGCCAGAGCCAGGTTTTCAATCCAATCGTTCAAGCTTTCCTAGAATCTCGGATGGTCGCTCATCGCCAATCCTAGCCTTTTCTCCGTCCCTAATTAAAAGTCCGCCTTCAAACGGGAGTAATAAATTTCGAATGCAACAGTCATCTCCGTCGTCTGGTGGTGGTGGTGGTAGTGGTGGAGGAGTTGGGAAGCGCCCACGTAATATTGCTCGAATGTTGGACAATATTTCTGATCATTCTTCCGGTGAGGAAGAAGTTAATTCTGTGGGTGTAATGATGGCCAAGTTTACAGTTCAATAGTGGAGTTTTACCGTATATACACTAATTTTCATTTTACTTTTGTACATATTTTAATTGTTGTTTACCTCTTGATTTTACGACGTAAATCAATATAATTTGTTGTAATATTATGTATGACGTATAATAATAATTATTGTTAGTGTTAATATAAACTGTATTATTTAATTTTTTATTACTTAACGTCAGTACTTCAGTACCGTCCAATTTTTAATATGTGTGTGCAAGTGCAGCGTGTAAATCTGCGTTCTAGTTTGTATTATTGTTGTGTGATACAGATTAACTTTTATCTGTCTATTTTTATTATTCAATTTGACTATTTCACTACTGATAAAAAATACATCATCATCATCATGATTCAAAAACTTAAAAGTATTAATCACTACTTCATAGGTATTACATATATATATTCTGTCTAATCCAGTAATAATAATAATTAACAATAATATGATAAACTAAGCGTGCTAGGTATTACCGTATACTCTTTCACACATTCGATATGTCAATTTATGTAATTGTATTATAAAATGAGAACCACATTGTTGGTATTATATGAGCTAAAGAAACTTGAAACTTGTGCCTTTGCTTTTTTACAAAAGCTCAAAAATAAATTTTGTTACATTTGTTTTAATTTTTCGTTTTTACGATAAAATTGACGTGTTTTTCAAAGTAAAATTTATTCAGTCACTTCATTTCACCCCTCAACAATTTCTCCAACAAGCACATCCAATAGATCAACAAAGAAAAGAAAAATAAATTCTCTATTTTTACTAAAGCATTTTACAAAATATTCCAGATCAATAAACGTTAGCATAAAAGACTCAAACACATAGGTAAAAAGTGACTCGACCGTCGATTTGAAACTTGGATCACATGTAGTACACGAAGAGTTATGATATTCATGACTTTCTTCCTCACTAGTATTTGTATTATTACTATTAGCAGATAATGAAGCGTTTAATGGCGAAGCAGCAGGTGTGGAAGCATTGAAAGAAAAGTGTCCATATTCATCACTCGCTTTCCTGGTAGTGTGACTTTCAAAGCCATTGTGTGTAGTTCCATTGTTTTCGTCACTTGCATCAGTATCACTTGACTCTTCATAGACATCCGCTATAAGATCAACGACAGTAACCAGCAGATCTTGTGACAATACTTGTGTCAGGTTTTTATCCAAATGTTCATTAAAAGTGTGCATCAAGTAGGGTTTGAGAAAGTTGGCAAGACCAGAAAAGAAGGGACTAGCAATTGGACTACTGCGCATTAGCAATGTCACTGAAATGTAGTTAAATATTCAACTTTAACAACCAAGAAAAGCACCTTTCTATAAAATTGTAAAATTACTATTTTTTTCTACTTTATTTAACTAAGTACATACCCAACTCGACTAAACTGTCATAGATTTCTGCATTTGTCGATTCAATTCTGACCCTTGAATTCACTTCAGGATGATCCCAGTCTTCATAAGATTTTTGCTCGATCCCTGCTCTCTTGACAGGATCGTGCTGTTCTTCCGATGAGAGATCATAAAATTGCTTCCATGATTTTGATGTTGACTTGATAAACTTGGCAATAAACATTTCCAAGTATGGCCTCCGTTTAAATGATAGACTGGGTTGAATTTCTGATGATACCGTTAGAGAAGCTGTACTTGTTCCTGAAACAGCTCCAACAGATCCTCCTCCTGGTGACTGGTCTGATGACGATGAAGATATTGAGACATTTTGCTGGCTACTTTCTGTAAGTGGAAGGCCATCAACAACTCCCTCAATTTTCAAAAACTCCCTGAGACTACTTGAGCTAGAAGGGCCACCGTACGAAGCCGACCTTGCATGCCCTCCGTTACTACTATTTCGTCTGTGAAAATACATTTTTTATAAAAGATTTCAGTTTAAACCATGTTTTAAAAAATGAAAAAAAAACTTTTATTATTATTGGTATTCAATAAAAATTACGACTTTTTTCTCCAAGTTTACCTCATCACACTGAAGGGATCTGTACCAACTTCCATAGCCATTTCCACTCTACTCAGTCCCATTGTTTCCAAAAACAGACTGGATCTACAAAATCCTGGTAAAAATTCCAGTTCCAAAACGCGTCGGCAGTGCGGATCCCCTTCCAGAGGAAATTCGTCCAAAACTCCTTGGAGGTATGCCAAGGATTGTTGACCTCCAACATGTTTCATGTACTGAATTAAAGGATACAAAAGGTCAGTTTCCGACACAATATCTTTAAGTGTTGGTCTCCATCTTGACACAATAGGGTCTGGCTTGTCCATGTCGTATGGAGGATCCAGGAAATGGTCAAGAAGAAAGGGAACCTTTTCATGTGAAATGGTAGTTGCAATTGCGTCGGTTGTTGTAAATTGCGCCGCTGGCGATGAAGAAGATGACGAGCTTGCCAATGCCTTCCCTTTAAGACCATCTTCCTCAACATCAGAAGTTGGTTCCTGTCTTGCTTCCACAAAGTTTTCAGAAAGAGGATCCACAAATTCATTTTCGTCTCTACTAGCGGACCCAATTTGGACATTTGATACAGTTTGTCTGTGTGATGAAAGTGAGGATTCTCCTGAAGGTGTGGAAACTCTTGAAGACTTTTTAAAGCGCATTACCAACTTTTCCAGTAATTCTGGTAGCTTATCCTTTCCCAAAATCATCACATTCACAAGAACACCGTCGGCTAAAACAGCGACACAAAGTTCTGTCCAGAGTTTACAATTCTGGTCATCCTTCTTTAGAAATTTGCCAAAAATTTGCTTGCAAAATTTTCGAATTTTTAAAACAATGTGCATCATACTCTCTTTTGGTATTATTGGAACTTGATCTTGATCTTTAATTTTAGAATCCACCCCGCGTTCCAATATTTTATCCAAATAGTGCAAAACCAACGGGAGTAATTTTTCCCTTGCCAGTTTTACAATGGGAGCATTTTGGTTTCCAGCAGTAGTAGTTTTACCATCTTCCAATTTCATTTGAGGAGAAAGTAGTTTTCTACTGCATTGCTCTGCCACAGAGTTGAGTAATTGTTTGAAACACAATTTCAACTCTCTTCTAGTTTCGTATGGAGCCCATGATGGACTTATATAGTAGTTCATAATGTTGGTGCATAGTCGTCCCAATGATTTGTCAACTTGAACATCAATCCGGAATTCTTGATCAACTCGTAACGTTCCCACAATTTCCGGGTTTAATGTAATGGAGGGTGACGGAGTTGACGCTGCCGTTGAGGATCTACTCGGCGACGGAGTCTTGTTTCGTGTCTGCTGATGATACACACCAGGAATACCACCTGCAACCGTAAAAGGTGCTACTAAACCGTGAGTAGAACCTGGAATGTCTTCACTCACTCGTCTTGAGGAGGCTGCTGACAAACTCCGTTTTGGGGTGTCAAATAATGGCTTACTTTTCTCTGGAGATGACCGGTTACTGCTGGAAAGTCTTGCAGGAACTATTAGCGTGTTTTGAATTACAATATTTCCCAACCCTCCATGACTGAGCTGAAAACTCTTTTGGAGCTGCTCATTTTGCTTTTGCTCCGTCGCATGCGCAAGTATCTGCTTTTCGTCCAGTGTTTCTTCAATCAAGTCCCGTAACGGATCTGCCGTAACTTCCTTTATCACATTTTTCTCTGACTCTGTACCCTCAAGAAAGTCTTTATAGCGGGCTTGAATAGTAGGGCCAAATCGTCCAGTGCATATTGACGTTTTCATGAATTTGTCCAAATGCTCCAGACCAGTAAAGCCAATAACAAAAGAAACAAGGGTAACAGCAATTATCCAAGGATAGAGAAGAATCAAGATGAAGAGAGACGATATAATGGCGATAATAATGTTGGGGGATATTTGAGATCCTGAAGAATTTGATACTACTGATCCATTTGCCATTTTAAAGAAGGTAGCACACGGATCACGCTGAAATATCAGAGTTTCTCAATAGTTGTAGTATTCCCCTGGAATAGACATTGTCGGGGGGTACACCTCATTTTCAAAAATCTAAATTACAAGAACATGTCAATGTGTTTCATGAATATATTTTGTCAGTTAAATGTTTTTCATTTTGCTCAATGTAATGTTCAATGTAGTAAGTAAGATGTATTTTTTGCACAAACCATTTTGATTTTGCGCCTTTAGTTGCCCTGCCTAAACAAACAACCCAGCAGTTTTGTTTTTTAATGTGCGTGTAATTTATTTGTAACATTTTACAATACCAACATTCTCTCTCACACTCTGTACTTTCAAAATGGGTTTAAAAAATTGCGTATTTATTAAAAACAAGGTAGGTATAAAAATATTAAAAGGCTTATCTAAAACAGCGGAATACTTGTGAGAAAGCACACAGCTGTGTTGTTTTTACTTTATTCAGGTTACTCCCTAATATAGTCAGTACACTATATACATATACGTGCTCATCATCATCATATTATATCATCACCAATTCTGCACACACGCTATATTATATGTAGTACCTATGTTACTTGTAAAAAACACCTATATTCACCATATCCACCTATTACATTTTTTATAGCAAGAAAAAACCTCAAAGCTGTAGTTGCATGCAATGAATAGCGTTTACTAATCATCAATATCCTTGCTTGCTTTTGTTTTATGATGATGTTCATATTCACAATGCGTATATGTAATACGTGTTCATTAAATGAATGTTTTATGCTACCTATATCATTTTTTACAAGATAAAAAAAATCCTACTTTACGCAAAAATTAATATTTGCCTGGAATATTTGATGTAACAGTAATAATAATTTTGATATTATTATTACTGTATGTATGTATGATTTTTTTCATACACGTTGTGTATGCTTTTATCATAATTTTTTTTGCTCAGATATTTTTTTCAAAATTAAATACTGAGTCTTGTTATTTGTGCGGAAATTTATTTGAATTTATTTATAATTAAATTTTTGGTCAGGAAAGGTGCTGTGATACTACGTTAAAATTGTTTGTAAAGTTGTGTATGTTTGTGAAAGTTTCAAATGCATACCTACTTATTTTAGTTAGTCGCTATCATTATTGAATTATTGTAATAGGAAAGAGAATCAAGTTTATGTACAAAATGAAGTTGTAATCAACAAAGGGAATTATACGTATACTATCAAGTTGTTTAGAATATGACAGGCAGATTTGACAAAATCAAATATGGAATCTGAACAGTCAAAATTCTGAACATATTTTATTTATGTGAAAGTATGCCAAAGGGTTGTAAATACCAAAAAAAACCATGTTGAGACAGTTTAAGTTTTTACGATATGACATAGAATAATGCTATGTATGACGACAATTTGATAAGTAGGTAACATTTATTTTTTTAAATACACAAAATACACAAACTGATGCGCATCGTATCATATCATTACGTAATCCATTGATTCATAACGCCTCTGGGAAGAAATTTAACATTGTAAAATTGTCAGTGGTTATAATAGTAGGTAACAGCGTATACTGTGTCAACTTTCAACGTTGCTAAACGTTTTTACTTACCGGGAAGGCTGGTAGTTTTTTTGAGTCATTTTTCCAAACATTCAAGTACACATGAAACGCCTCTATTATTGATCTTTATTATTGCTACCTTAACTGACTCTATTAGTTGCAATCGTTATATAATTAATATTTATTGCACAAATAAGATAATATTTACAGATAAAATATATGAGTCATCATCAAATACAACAAAGTCTTTCTAGAAAAATACCTATCCAAAACATAGATAATCAAAATATTAAATTATGCCAAACAACAACTAAACATAATTACTGGAAGAAATATATTATTTTATTCGCAAGTAAGTATGTAGACTTGCGTTGCTACTCCTTACCAGGAATTCCGTTTACCCCTATACAAACTGCAAGTCATTAAAAATGCTCCGGGCTAATCACTCTTCCACTCCAACTAGCTGCTAATTACCAACTGTCACTGCAGTGGACATGCAACACAGCATGAACTGTACACAAAACAAAAATTTAATTGATTGATATTCTATTCCTTCCTCAGGAAAATTTATGTTTATGCATATTTATACAAGCTTCTATATATTATCATAATTAACAAGTTTATTGCCGCTTTGCTACCTACACGGTAGCTTATATAATATGTACGTATACATTGAAAAATATTATTGTTTTTGGTAATTAAATATCTAATGATTCAATGCTAAGATAACAAGGTGGTTATATCATCTACCAAGTCTACTATACACATGCATAATCATAACTGTCTTTTACCAGCACCATTATTTACATGCTCTTATTAAAATCATGAAAATCAAAACTGAAGTGTAGTAGTATGCAGTAAAAACATTTATATCATTATTTGTAGGTCAAAGTTAGCTCGTTGAAAAAGTTGAAAAAATGCCAGGAGCCAGGTGATCAGGTAAACGAAATTATGAATATTTTTGTTTCTCATGCAAAGATGATGAGAAGAAGAAGAAGAACAGAAAAATACAATGTCCTTTTGCTGTATTTGTAATAATGACAATAAGAGCAAAAGACGACACACGCATATATAGAGACAGCATTTAACATTGAAATTGAAACCATTTATTTTGTCTCAACCACCACGTAAAGAGAATATGATTTGGTGATAATTTTTCTTGTATTCTTTTAAAAAATCCAAGCACGTACTGCCACATTTAATTGACTAATTTATTCAACTTTGGTAAACTTTGTAACTTGATTCCATTGTTGTCTACCGATTTTTATGACTGATTGACAATCATTGTCGACATTGCTCATTTTTAGAAAATGTTAAAATATGTTATCACATGATAACGTGAATGGGGATTATCCGTTATATTCAACAGGTATAACGTTTTGTGACTTTAGATATTAAAAAAAAAGTTTTCATGAATACCAGTAGCTGATAAAACTTGATATTGAAAACCAACAACTTGACTGCTGCTATACTTGACCACAATGCCAAACTTTTGTGCTGTAAGTTGGCCATTGAATGGCTTTAAATAGTTTGTTATCTGCGAACCAACGCATCAAAATTCTATCAACCCATAAGCATTTTTTGGGGGGCTCCAAAACAATGTTAGCTTTCAATATAATATATCAAAATGATTATTGCTAACGACAGCAACAATGTAAACTTTTGCGCTCCGTTGTCGTCCTGCTGCGTGCGACATAAAATATTAGCGCACAAACTACATTTTGCAAGTTTATACATACGAATATGTCACGAAATGATAATAAAACATTATTTTCTTGTCTGTCCAGATTCCCCGAATGACATGATGCATAAATAATTTTCAACTGAAATAGCCAAACACGTCACCGAGGTGACAGTACCGCATGCATACCCTGCTGATTGAATACACTTTATCTTTTCGCCGTTTTGATAGGTCAGTCAGGTATAGTGTCACGTCTTGGTAGTACATAATAGTACAGCACCCCCGGTATATCACAAGTTAAAAGTTGTTGTGGACGTAGGTACGTCACTTGTAGCTTGTAAATTTGTAATGCAAATCCATGTATGTCTTCCACCTGGAAATCACGTAATTCGACCAATTCAAGTTCATCAATGGAAACTATTAATTACCTAAATAAATCAAATTTTTGCAAGATTGATTATTTTTTTTGCTCTGCTCCATTTTTAATGAAACCTTTTGCAAACACATATATAAAGAAAGATGTGACAGATAAGGTGAACATGATGAAAACAAATTTGTGCGTGGTAGTAATAGTGGTAGCTAAAAACATTTTGAAATTTACAGTAGTGTAATCACCATATTGCATGTCACCAATAATGACTACTAGTTAGCTGTTGCTACTGTAAAACTAGGTACAGTATAGCGCTAAATAATATATAGCACAACTTTGACATGGAATGAATACGGATGAATACAAAATGTTAACGTTTACCAAGAATGACTATGAATAAAAGTTGAAAAGACATTAACAGAGCCAGAAAAATCCGGCTGGTTCGTTTGTCATATTTTCTCTCCTCAACGTGATCGTGTTCAGAAGCAAGCAAGTCACATTTTGATTTGATTTGACATTCAATTTTATGACAATTATTACAAACCGCCCAATATGTAAACAAAACTTTTCTGGCCAACGGGCTGTAACACTGATCTGATTGAATAATATTTTTTATCATCATTAATCAGTTGAAGGTATAATAATAATATAATAAGGTGATATTGCTTCTTAACTGCGTTTTTGCTTAGTAGAAGTAGTAGTATGGGCCAGTTTATTAATTGGCATTACCACTACTACAACTACAACACTGGCAAGTAAAATGATTATGGTTTCAAATAATCTAGTTCTTATGTCGTTTTGTTTAGAGTAAGGTTAGTTAGTTTGTTGAGTGGACAGTGGACATTTTTTCCGTCTAAAAAAGAAAATCTCCCAAAATGATTAATGTGTCAACAACTGGTCTAATCAATGATCGCATTACCGACCATGAATGAATGAAAATGGCACACACAACAACAGACCATTTTTTGCTCATAAAGAAAAAAAAGTGTAACACCAAAACAATATTACATTTGTACACACAAATTAGTGTAAATCGACTGCGTATCATTGAATATTAAATATCTTGCTAGATCATCTCCTGCTGTGCGCGCACAGCTACTCCTCCAAAGTATCCTGAACCACCTCCTTACAAGATTAATGACTTGTAAAAATTGATGAGTAGTGGTAGAAGTAGTAATAGTAGTACACACCAGTGTTTACAAAATTTGTGTTTAACAAGAAAAAGATTATAAAATGTCCCCACTAAACATTCCCATTAAGTAAACTAACCTTTCCTTCACAGCCTATGTACGACAACGTGTGATACATAATTATCTGCCGTAAAATAGACAAGAGGAGGTCTTTGAAAACTTCTAATTGAGCTTATTTGCATTCCTAAATGCCCAGACTATTGAAACAATATCATTATGTCAAACATAACATCATAGCAGCACAATTGATGCTAAAAAGGAAGGTGGTGGTCAATGGTAGTGCCTTTTTTATAATAAGTTAATCAGGTGATATTGACCTACCTGAAAGCGATCCCTGTTAAAATAACTTTGCATAAAAACATTTTTTTATTTTATTATTTCAACAAGCAAAAAAATCAATGTTGACGAATGAATGATAAATGCTCAAAAATGGTCAATATTTAAAAGTCGAGTAAGTTATATACCTAAGCAAAAAAAAGTCGTGATCAGTTAGTTTAAACGAGCTCGCATATTTTCAAGACAATCAAACCAAATAAACAGATTTATGTAATAAAAAACAATGAGATCAAAATTATCTAATCATGCCAATTAGGTGGTAGCAGAAGGAAAAAAATGAACATTGCCATTTTCTTTTTTCTTTTCTTCAGAGTTGGGCTATTGTTGTCGTCGTGAGAGTGAGAGACCCCACACCAACACAAATATTGTTGCGGCGTAGGGCGCAGCTCTGCAATAATAGCTCAATAGCTGCATGCCAGCGCGTTAATATATATATATATATACATGCATATGATCTTGACATATTGAGTTCAAATCACTAAAAAATACATTGCCCATAATGTAGTGGTTTAAAGTTATGCTAAATAATTATATTAACAGTCTCTTTTCAAATAATGACCCCCTTTGAGCGGAAATCTTCCTCTAGTTTTGTGTACATTGAAAAATGAAATTGCTTGTTAGTTGTATGTTTTGTTTTGGATAAAATTAAATTCATATTCTTTTGCTGCCAATAAAGATCCTTTTTTAGATGTTTTAATGGTAATTGATAGTATTTTTTTGTCTTTTAATAATTGTTTTTATTTACTTGACGGAACAATAAACAACCACGTGTTGTTCTAGTTTTTTCTCCTGTGGAAGGAAAAGGGAAGCAATCAATATTATTATTATTATTAAATTGGTTCATTTTTATTCAAAAATTTGTTTAAATGCAATGTATGTACTCATCAAATTTTTTACTACAGTTTATGGATTAATTATTTGTTGCTGAAAAAATTAGCATGTACATTTTAGCGAAAATAGAAAGAATGAGATGTTACCATTTTATGAGAGTGGGTGTAAGGCTAAAGGCATTTTAATTTTACCTATATAGCATAAGTATT
>JAHZMT010003473.1:0-18672 GCA_027743785.1 Sinhomidia bicolor
CAAGCAAGATTTTTAAAAATGGAGAGATTCTAACTTACTAAGTGTGTATTTACAGGGTCAATAATGGTAACTTTATTTATTTTTTATACTGCAGATACATATATCATATAGTTGAAAATTTCAGCTTTTTTATATTATCATAACAAACTTAATACGATTTTTTTAAATTTGAGTAAAGTGCGAATCACACATTCTTGTTTGTTTTTTAGTAAAAAGTCGTGTCAATTACTGGTTATTTCCGAACAAAATTTAAAATGTTTACTTTATTGTCTCTTCTGTATTTACAAAAGAATCGAGTCCTTTTTATACAAAACAAAAACATTTGAAGTATCATTTCCATCATAGTCAGTTGTCAGTGTTTTTTTCGTCGATAAACACTTAAGGAAAAACAGGGACAAAAACTTTTGAACGTTTTCACAATACACATCGTAAATGAATACTAGAAGTAAAAGAACCTGCAGAACCTGTAAAGTCAAGTGATGAAGACGATAATAATGCATTGGGTGCTTTACTGCAACTGTAATCTTTATTGTAGGTTTTATAATAAGGGATACAGGGACTGGACGTGGATAGTGGATAGACAGGTCTTGTTCCGTCTCCGTCCGGTTACAATAAAAGTTATCAAAAGATCAACCCCATAATATAACGGCATTTAAAAACAAGCTGTACAGATTGGCGCTTGAAAATCTATTTTTGGTAGCTCATATTACATTACAAAGTTAAGTCTTTTGTCTGCGTCTGGAAAGTTAATGCTGTCGCCAGTCGAGTCGACATTGAGAAAAGGATTGCATGGTAAATTAGTTTAATTGCAATAATTTACAGAAAGAAACTTAATGTTGACTTTTGACTCCACTGTCAACTGGGATTTACATAATTGTTCCGAAATATATTTTTAAAATTTGAAGAAGTTTTTGAAAAGAATAATTTTTAATAGTTACTCCTAATATTATTTAAGACATCTTTGATCTCATCCTTTTCAGCTCTTTGTTGCGATCTCTATAATTATTTTTATTTTGATAAACTGTACACATCAATTTAATTTATATATTTGTAAACTTTCAATGCAAGATTTCATCTGTCCAATTTGATGTTGTGGTTCAATTTTTTTTTGTTTTATTGTTACGTTGTAAGTTTAATCTGTTTATCAGCCATAATGCCGTAAATGAGATTCTTTTCTTGGTTTTTAGTATTTAAATATATTAGGTTGTGTTATTACATTTTAAAAATATATCTATATCTAATAATTTAACAATTATCTAGTTTGCTACAAGGTACTGCGTGCCATGCTTGACACAATAAAGGGGTAATCTGCTAACAATGCAATAATTTCTTCCTATAATTTAGCTGCCTCACTCAAACGGTCCTCCTCTTCTCTAAAACGATAAACCTCTTGTTTGTTATTATTAAAGCTTTTAAAAAGTTGATGGGTGATGATGATAACATGAAGCAAAGTATAATGGTTATTTATTGTGTATTTTTTTGTTTATTTATTTGTGCTGTTGTTGGCTGCAGTAGCATTAGTAATAAGAATAGGTACATAAAGGACTCGAGAAGAAAGTCCATTATATTTAATTCAAATGCAATTGATGAGGCTGTGTGTTTTATTTTATTTTTGGCAAGACGATTGGCCACTACTAGCCTTTCTCTCCTCTTCAAAATATCATCATGTCATAGTCAACGCACCGTATACTCTACATGTTTTTTGCACTAAAGTTCTAATAACCTTGTTCTAATAGCAGAAGCACAAGACGGCTGAACGCATGCAAATACTAGAAACTTTTCGACAAACAAAAATGCAAAGAGAAATTGTGGCTTCTCTGCTTAACTTATCGTTATGCGATGAGGATAATACCAACCTGCAAATCTTACGACTTTGTTCATCATCGTAATATAAACTGTAGTGGATTATCATGCCACGGTAAGCTGAAATAAAAAGATGAGTCAATTGTCTTTTTAAAAGAGCACTCACTCAGTATATTACGCAAATGATAAGTATCACTGTAGTGTTCTACTAAATGCACAGCAGAGCAATATGCATCTAGTATCAAGTTCATGTGGATTGTGAATGCTTACTGCTAGTATTGACAATGAATCCTATCAATAATCATACATACGAAACATTTTTTTTCCTTTTTGGCTACTACTACTAACAAGTGGTGTGGTTATATTGTTACTACACACAGAATCGTCAGCACAGATAAGCACTGAATCTGCGCTCATCATATTGCAAAATCATAAAAGTTGAAGAATCCGTTGCAAGTGAATTAGAATTTTAGCAACAGGTATTTCTTGTTTCATACATTCCTCAAGTCAAAAGAAGAGGATCCTTTACGCGTATTTTACTGCGTACAAACTACCTGTTGTTGTGGTGGGTTCCCCAAATAAGAGCAAAGACTTGGCTCAGATAAGAATGCCTATCTATATATGTGCACAAGTGTATATTAGGTATTTTTGTTCGTGAAATATGCAGAGATGTAGCTAGATACCAAACACGCACTTTGCCGAGTATATAAACAAAAAATCAATATAGAGCTACTTAAGATTTGTACTTGTACGTAGATATATTTATATTCTAAAGACATATTTTTAATCTCAATCGAACGAGTGTAGCCCAATAAATCACAGAAGATGCAAAAATCTAGAAGTGTATCATTGATTATGATAATTATGTTCAACAATAATGTATCAAACATGTACAGTAGATACATGATGATTTGTTCGTAATGCCGATAACTTGCCGCACGCAAGTGCAATTTATTTCAATAGCGCACTTATTTCTTTTTCGCATCATTGATATTTTTATTATTGTCGATTGAAAAAAGATTTTGTCTGCCCTGCTTTAACTCAAATCTGCAAAAAATAAAAAAGAGTCTCCTTTCTTTGAGGTACGTAGTCTGAGACGTTCGGATACACATGCATTTTTGTATTTATTGAATATTGTATAAATGTCACAGTCATGCGTTTTCTCTTTCATCAAAAACTGTACTAACAACAACACCACAATACACACCACTACCAGCATGCATAGCGGTATTAGTTATGTTACTTATAACTTTTTATTATGTTGCAGAAGGACCACAGAGCAATTTTATGCTCTGATTTTTTACGTCTTTCCTTGATCATCGTCGTGAGTATTAAGTGGATGAGTTTATTGCTTTTGTATAACTTTCTTATAACTTGAAGTTGCGTCTGTATATGAAGTCTAATCGCCTCATCAAATAATCCACTTTATCGCGTACTGTTATCGTAGCTCTGCTTGTTAACACTAAAACATGCCCGATAAAATAGCTGAGTACGTACACACGCCAAGAATAGATGGATTTTTTTAAATAAAATACCTAATAGCTGTATTTCTGAATGCATGTGCCAGGGAGAGGTAAATACACAAACGGATATACCCCGTTTTTTTTCATAAAAAATAATTTATTTTATAAAAAGTCGCTACGAAAGAGCAAGCGTAATGTATACTGCTTGTTCATTTACCTATTTCTAAAGAAAGACGATGAGTTAAATTTATTTGTAATTTTTGAAATGAGCAACTGTTTATATACATCAGTTCTTTCCTCTCAGGAATTAGAATGAGTACTACAAAAATTATTGCTGCTTAAACAAATCATAAATCTGGTAAAGCTTTGATTTTTAACGAACAAAGGGAGCAATGACTAATTTGACGAATGAAAAGGAAATGTAATGATGGTACACGTTGCTCAAAATGTGCTTTGTATTTTCTTTTGATAAGGAAACGATATATGCTTTAATGATACTGCCAACAATGATGCCATCATGCCATGTTTAGCTGCACACAAGTGCAGTGTGGGGTGCACCACTGAGCCTAATAATGCAGTGTGCAGCCAAAAAAATGTTACTTTGCTGATGACGACGTATTGATGACCCTATCCGCATTTGCTCAGAAGATGATAACTCGCTTGTTTGGCGATTGCAGTCTTGTTTTCATTTCTACTTTTATGCGCATGACGTACAAATAATATGAATGAATAAGACTTGAATCAAGGATCTCTCAACCAGCAGTCATGAGCAGTTGATTTAAAAGCGGATGTCCTTACGTGACCTTGATCTTGGTGCTTCATTTACAGAAAAGAAAAGTAAAGCACGAAGAAAAGTAATCACGAATATCACAACAACACATGGTTCATTCAAAATTACTATACTCTGACTTTTTGCCATCTACCTACATACATATACATAAATACATATAGTGCAGATAAGCTCACAACTATCTTAACTTGTGACTTGACCATTTTGTTTGTTGATTATGTTGCCATTTTTTCAAGGCGCGTCTCTCAAAACGAGACTGATTATCAAAACTCGGTTTAAAAAAGCATCCGCACTGTTCTAGTGAATCTTAGCAAATAAATTGCAGAAGCTTGTTTACTTTGTCTTGTTGTTGTCGGAAAAGCATACGCATGCAAACAATCCGGCTTCCTTTGGCACACCATATGTAATTAAGATGTGTAGCGTTCACTTTAAGCCGACACATGATCATGTAAATTAGTTAATCTAGTGCTGGCAACAATCGCAGCATAGCATTAATAAAATCTGACTCGTTTTTACACATAAAGCTACTTGAAATACAGTGCATTGCAATTAAGAAGAAGTACTTTAATTACATAGACAATTAATCAATCGATACTTTTTGTGCATATTTTTTCTTGGCTTCCAACATAATTACTTGATTTGGAAGTTGCTCGTTTGTGCACACAATACTGACATAAAAGTGGCATATTAAATACCTGTTTATAATAACAATTCATCATCTCACGCACGCCTCCGTTACAGTTACAACTTTACTGGCAGTGGTTACGGTGAACTATCAAACGAGATTTTCAGTGAAAACGCGTTTTTGAACTTTCTTATAAAACTTCTTACAAGAATGGCAATAAGATGCATATTATTATCTTTCCTACAATTAATTCATGATGATGACCAATAATTTATTTTCATATTCCACTGGTTTAGTTTTTTTTCAATATTACTGCTTATTTTTCCACGCCACAGATCTGCGTTTTACATGCAAGCGTAACAAGACCAACATGGGAAACCAAAAAAATCTAGTGAAACTTGCTCTCAACCTACCATATCTCGTGTTTGGCTTCACTTCAGCTTCATTACGTCAAAAAGATATATTATATTACTCTTGTTTTGTTTACCACTTACTGCATCTCTTTTATACATATACACCTTACGCATTACAATTTTTTTCACTCCAATCATCACTATATACATCATGTATGCATGAATAACTCAGGCCGTGCAGGAGGGAAAAGTGACCTACTATCGAAATTGTTGTTCAGGTAAGGAAAAGTCTTCACGAAGGTCATTCAGTAGTGTATCATTACGACTGTGTACCATTTCTACATCATCACGTAACACTACTGGTAACACAGAAAAAATTCAAGCCCCAGAAAATACCAGATTTCATTTTGCTGTCTTGTATTATTGTTGCAGATGAGATTAGTGGGTCACTCCGACTTCCAGCAAAAGGAAAACGAAATCGTAACCTATAAACGCTGTTCACCTACAAAAAAATTTACTTGTACTTTCATTCTATTGCACATTGTCGGTTGATAACCAAAATATATATATAAGCGATACCATCTTTCTAGTATGTAGACACAAAAAATCACAAATGAACGCGAAAGGGACAGCTCTTTGGAAGATTTTATTATTTACCACCACCATGAGCTTGTTCCTTGAGATTCTCTTCGGCACATTATTTATCCATTCAGCGGTGATTGTGGTATGCACCACAGAAAGTTTTAGATGGAGATGAGAAGAGATTTTCAAGTTGAATATGCTTTGTTCGCCATAACTTTTAACTAACAACTGCATATCTGTCTTTATTCGAAAGTTCCTTGTATTTTTAAGAACGTAGTTGTATTACCTATGCTCAAAAGAGGAGTGTATAATTCATAGTACTTGTATTATTTTTATGTATGTACGTGCATTTACACCTACACACCCGCATACAGCGATTTAAATGATACTAAAAGAATGCTCATGTTCATTATAATCGTATACGGACATTCAAACATTTTTATTCCTCAATTAAGGAGGATTGCGGTGTACCCCTTTCTCAGATCATGACTAGCAGTGGTAAAAGAACTTCAACACCAAAGGTCAAGAACGTACAAATATAAAAAAGAATATTTTGCCATTCATTGCAATCATCATTTTAGTTATCACTATCATTATCATATGTATAATGTACATACTTTTCTTTATTTTATTACAATTTGAGGAAACAAAGCCACAAAAAAATCGTCAAAAGAATGGGCAGTTTTACAATTTGGTTGTCGGTAATACTCAGGAAAGATAACATGTTCGTAATTACTGCAGCTATTGTCGGTTTTCATTTGTGTTCTTTTAAACGCAGCAACGTTTTCATCTTTCAGATCTTTCACTTTCGGGCACGAGCAGAGAATTTAAGGTTTAAAATAATATTACTGTGAGCCTAACAACCTTTAATCATAAAGGTTTACTATACTTAGAATTTGTATACCTAATGAGTTTACAGTTTAGTTGGCAAATAGGGATTCAGCCAGACTTAAATTGCTGCACAGTATTTTTATGTAGCTCACTGTCGTTTCTGTTTGAAACGAACAAAAGAAGGAAGCAAATCCGCAATTTTCATTGTCACGCTTAAGATGAAATATGAAGAAAAGCTTGAATAAGCTCATGCCATTTCACTTTCAGCAAAAAATATTGTTGTCTAAATGGGGAGAAAAATGGTACGAGACCTCAGCAGAATGCAAGGTAATAATTACCTGCGTGAAATTGTGTCTGTAGAGTCGGATTAAAAACTACATAAATGAGAATAATAATTGCCAATCATATACTATTTAATTAGTAAATCGTCTGAATGGTTCATAATAAAAAGACAATAATCATGTATCAAACAGTCAGACTGTCGGAAATCGGTATGCATGCATGCATGCAAGTACATACAGACAAACTGACATTCAATACAGCATTGCAATTTTTTGTACAAAAATAGTTCACCGATAATCAATAATTACTGTACACAAGATACCTTTGTCAATATACCTAAAGAAATGCGGCATTTACCGGCAAAAAGTGAACTTTATAGTTGCATATATCACGAGACTACACCACTAACGGAAGTTATTACACAAATGAAAGGTGGTGTAATTTTATTTTTCATATTTCCCTAGCTTTTAATTTCACTGCTGCAGCAGCGCAACGTGTTCTGGGTCTTTAATACAAGTACCAAGTACATAATTTCTTACTGTCAGTAGTTATGCATGCATTCCTCATTCATTGTGCACATTAGGTTATTAGAACATCCGTCGTACGACCTTCCGGTTGAAAAATATACTTTACATTACTACACCATTTATTTCACTGCTAACATAATTATTTTTTTTGCGGACGGACATGATAAGCATGGGAAATAAAAATCATTTCATAAGCAGTAAACTAAGCTAGTTAATGTAATGAGCAGTGTAATGACAAAGCGTAGTCTTTGATCATTGGTAGTAGCGTAATATTCTACTAATATACATACAATATAATGTAATATGTAACAAAGTTTTATTTACAACTGTTCGCTTGTCATTGCCATAAAAGCCGCATTTTTTTCTGAATAATGGGAAAAGGACGGACGCCAGGTGAAACCTAGCATTTTCTTCCGCCATCAACTTTTTTTTATTTTCATGCAAAGCTCAAATGCAATTGTACGCGCAATCTAGAAAATCCATCTCTGCATCTACATCCTCGTCCTCATGCATCATGCAAAAATAATGACGAAATGATATATTGTTAAGCGCATATAATGAAAATGAAACAAACTTGAACTTGACGAATGATACAAGGTACAAATGACAATAAAGAAACGAAAGGGGAATTGCAGGTATATATTTCGAAATTATCATAATTTAGCATACTAAACGAGGGATGTGCCACTCTCATTCATCATTATTATCCTCGGAAAATGTAATCGTTTTCAGTACTCACCTTCCTTTTGTTACTATTCTCGTTTGCGTTGACGTTACGCTCCTGTCTTTAAACGATGAACGCGTTGTAGTCTTATTTCCTTGAAAAAAGGATATACTCCAATAATCACGAAAATTTGCCTTGGAAGTACAAAACCAAGTGAGTATTAAATTATATCCGGAACCTTTTCTTTTCTTGAAAAATATTTCCGTCTCTATTTTTCTATTGCTTCAGTCACATACACATATGTAAGTCAAGGTTTTATTTCCTTTCCTCAAATCAAATGTTCAAAGAAAACAAAGTATTTTCACAAATATCTGTCGTTTGTCTACTCTTTCGGCTCAACAAGAAAATAGTCATGTAATGCAATATGGAAAAACAACGTTTGTCTTTAACACATTCATGAGCATATTTTGACGTGTGCTCCACCACCACATTTCGGTCTGTTCTGTTTCACCAACATATCACTTCACTTTTGACTTTGTTCTTTCATTGTAGCTTATCATTTATACGTGTCACTCATCATCCACATCCGTCACTATATATTATCCACCTGTTACACAGTTGTCTTTACAAAGAAGAATTTTTATTTTATACGTTTGCTCCTACCGTAACTTTTTACAGCAATGTAATAAACAAGTCTGCTCGCCGTAAAAAGGATTGAATTAAATTATATAGGTACAATTTTCTAACACCGAAGATAAAAACGCGTTCACAGTTCACACATTTTTCTTGTTAAAACTTATCTACTTTCCTCGTGTTGGTTTTGCAGGATTTTATTTTCTTTCTGATGTGGTGGCATGCAACAACAGCTTGCAACGGGCTAGCACGCAAAACGACCAACACTAAAATCTGTTACACCTTTCATTGCAACCACTACTACTGGGCATCATCAACAAACATTCAAACACTACTGAACTCGTTACGTGTCATGCGAAGCATAAAAAGGGCTCACCAAAAATCCAAGCTATCAGGCAGAGAAGCAATAACAACACGGCACTTGCAGCAGCCTGCTACAAAACACAATAGGAAGTAGTTGTTTCTAGTTTTACGCAGCTTCTCTTCTTCGAAAAAAAGTCTTGCTTCTTGTTTTTCGTTTTCTCAAGACTTGTGTTTGTGTCTCATTCCTTTTGAAAAGATCAACCCTAACTTACAAGGCAGCAGGTACTAGCTGTTGGTCTTCATTTTCCCCACGCTCTTGTACTTTCATAAAGATGATGCTTATGCTAATGGTATAGGATATTCAGATTTTGTTTGTTGATGTGTTAAGTTGTAGGATACAGAGACAGATACAAAACACTGGTAGGTAGTAGTAGTCGTAAGTCGTAGTTCTTTCTTTAGTGACGATAATGATAACTTTCCAAATGTACTGTGAAATGATGTGACGATGATGATGTTAGTAAAAGGTCCACTTATTCACTTTTCGAGGTACCTACGTACAAAAGTGATGATGATGCTGAAGGAGATGGATGTTTGTTGGGTAGGGTTGATGATGCATCCCTTAATATTAGTGGATTGTTGAAGATGATTGCACGTATGTACATATGCAATAGATTCCTCTGTACCGGTGTTCGTCTTCCTGTTTAATATGAAGAAACAATACAGTAAGTAATGCATGATAGGCAGTAATAATTTAAAAAAGGGTTTTGATCAGTGATACTCTGAGGACACGGATTAGGTATTTATTATTAGGTATGTAGGTACATTTGCATTCCATTACACAATGCAAACCGAAAATTTTCTGAGAGAACTGGGGTCCAAACTCATATGAAATACTAAAACACAAAAATGATCACATTCTTTTCTTCTGTGCTTGTACTCCAAATATCTCCATATAAATTGGTATTGGAATAAGTATATTTTAAGTTGAATATAAGTGCACTTTTAGAGCATATCTTTACACCTTAGTATGTACTTGTTATGTGAAGCAAAAGTAAAATGAATGATGTAGTCGTGATGCATTGTTTGGTGCATTATATTGACATGAAATTGTGAGAAGAAAGTATATAAGGTACCTAATTTTTGTTGCTTCCTAAAATTAGGGTAACTAGTATCAGATTAAAAAGATCTACGTCTGTTCTTTCACCGACTAATTATCTTTATTACAATAAGTGAACCATTGTTTTGACGCAATAGAAGCAGCAACTACTACACTTGATATTGTTGCAGTTTCTACCTGCAGTGATAATCATTAAACGTGAAATAAAATATCCAATACGGCAGTTAATTGTAATGTCGCCATTTACATATATGATATTGTATCTAATTTGAGTTTGTACGCACTTGCTGAGTATGCATGCTATATTATATTGTCTTAAAGTTTCATTTAAAAATCAGCATGTGAACGCGTCGTTCACAGGTGTACAGCGTGAAATAATGGTCCCGTTTATTTTTAAATTATGATACATGAAGATGCAAAAATCAAATGGTCTGTGAGAATTGGGACATCACGTGAAGTGGAAGATCACACACAGCAAAATGTCTATTAGTCCAATATGGATTTACCACCTTATCCGTACATGAGAGATAAAATAAAATTAATGTTTACAAAAATAGACTGGCCTATGTTCACGTACAAAAAAATAATGGGGCTTCAATTCAAGCACTTGAGTTGAAATGGCTATTTTTGCTGCTGCTCAATAACAATATAACTCTTGAGCGCTGAATCATCATCACTTTTGTGAAACCATGTGAAAGAGTCATTCATTTTGCATCTTTCTCTGCACACAGCATTGGTATATTTTATTTAGTATTTTAAAAATCTCATCGACTATCATCATGTTACAATAACATTTAGAGCTATTTGTGGCATACCCAATGTACGCAACCAGATCCAATTGTCCTAATCAAAAATATTAAGTTGACCACTGATGAGAAGCGATGATGCGCGGTGATAGTAAGGAATGACGACAATGAACGATGAGCGTTTTCCCTATAAGTTAGCACTTTAAAAATATTATAATCAACCCGCAAAAGTTTTTAATGCTGCCAATTGCCACTCGCAGTCGAAGAGAGTTTTACAGGAAGAAGACGGACAATGGCAACAACAACGCATCTTTCTACACGTCAAGTCAATTTTAATGTACAATCAGAACAACTTACATACCAACCAACCACGAGCTGCTGTAAACTTCCAAAAATAAAAGAGTGTCAGTCAGTCAGTAGTAAAGTTTCTGCTTTCTATAAAGATAGACACGTAGATCAGGTAAATGTTCTCAATATACCTATATATTGCATCAAGTGCAAAAAGAAAATTTAAAGTAAATGTGTGCCACAACAATAGCCACAAAATGCACCGAAACGGTTAAACTAACTTACATATCTACAAAGTTACAATGTGCAACACGCTTCTTATTAAAGTACACCAGTCACTGTAGTCAAAAACACTACGACTACGATATTAGTAGCAGTGATTGTCAGTCAAAGTATTGTTTGTCGAGCGAGGAGAAGAGTTGTGAACAAATCAAAGAAAAAGGTGTCAGCAAACTATTATTAGCATCATTAAACAAAACACAACGACAATAACAGGCACTAACTAAAATGCACGCTCTCGCCAAAGGCAAACTCATCCACTTGAGAATGACAGAACAAAGGAGAAAGAAATGTACAACAAGCACTGTGCCTTCAACAGAGAAAATGTGCGCTTATTGCAATAATGAATGATGGAGGTGCGATGAGGACATGAGGAATTTGCAAAGAAATCTCCGTCTGTCCATCCGTTTGAGTAATATAGTGTCTTGTCTCAATGGTGGGATTGTATGATGTTTAGTTGAGTCGAGTATATTTTGTAGATTAGTCAATATTAGTCGGTTATACGGTTCGGTCAAGAAAATGTGCTCTACGTTTAAAAAGCTGTAGAGTTGTACTGATCTTGTTTATGCGTTTGCAGTTTCAACTGGAAAAAATAACCTAAATGCACAATCCTGAAAAATTCAGAGTATACTGATTGCTATCGAGTTAAAAACTCAAGCGAAAAAAATGGCGAAGAGCCCTAGTAGGATTTCTTGCTACTCATCGAAAGCCTGACGGTCTTATGATATAACGTGAACTTTCAAGCAATTCAAACTCAACCATCCCGTGAGCCAGTATTGCTAAAAATTCACAAAAGATAAAAGTACAAGTCGACAGACACCCCCAGCCCCCAACAAGTGCGTAAACTCGTCCGCGTTACGTTGAAAGTTTACATGTTACCTTCACCCGTGCATGTAGTAAGTTGTTTCGCAGGAAAAAAGTATGGTCATTTCATTTATTATTAAATTACCAGAATCTTAAAAAGTTTGTTCTGTCCTACTTGTTGAATTTTGCCAAAACGCTTCACTTGTTGAATCAGCTCAGGTATATACGTGTACTCGTCAATACGGCATACAACAGCTTACAATGGACAGCAAGAAACTTGCTATAAAAAACAATGTATTTACAAGAAACACACAGAAAGTAGGTAAAAAAATGATGATGATCCGATACAGATGACGAAACACCAAACCAGCCTAGGACGTAAGTTTTGGTGGTGGTGGTGCCTGATTTAACGGGAGTTTTCGTAGCAATGGACGACTGACTGGGCAAAACCAAAACTGCAACCAGAAACTTGAAATGTCTAAATGAATGCAATTCTTATTCGTTTTTGAAAGCAAGTGTGGGTAGAAGCAGTGATGATTGTTGCTATACTCTGCAAATACTACATACATAACATTCTTCACTGAACGTTGATCAAAGTATATCAAGTTGGCGTAAATTGTCGAACCATGCACTGATGTGATGCTGCCAAAGTTTTTGCAGTTGAGGTTAATTTTTACGCTTTTCTTCTTCCCTCACTTACATACATACATAATATGCTATTGTCTGCTTTTTATCACACATATTCAGAAGAGCTTTGCACATACACGAGTTAGATATGATTGATTTGAGGGAGATAGCAAGTGGAAAGCACAAAACTAACAAAAAGGTCTCATCATCCCTGCTGCTTCTTTACAAAGTGATTCTAGAGAGAAATTAAATAATAAAAGTACAACAATACAATGCATTAACAGCACCCTTGTATTCAAGTTGGCTCAGCTCGGGATTTGTCTGCCTAAAAAACAATGATAAGCGTACACACGATCATACCATATATGTATTAGCAACAGCAGAGGCATCTCATTCTCCACACTTATAATAATAACATAATACTTGATAACATATTGGCATTGTTTTTAAAAATTTTTTTTAAAGGTTTACACAATCGTAGTTGCGTGTATTTTACATTGAACAAAGTCAAGTAAAGTTCAAGGAAAGGATTTTCAAATGCTCATCACATTATTTTAAAGGAATTTATTTTACAAGCCCCACAGGAGTACTATGGGGCTTTGAATCTGTATTACTAGGTTTTTGTGCTATTTTATGTTAACTTTTCTTTACTCAGAGTTCTCATACTTTACAGTACCTTTGGGTTCGCGTCCGTTCATGCCATGCAATTTTAAAATGCATACTATAATAAACATATGCCTTAGAATGCTCTTTGCATGCGATTGAAGATAACCTTTATTCATTCAGACAAACTCTCCACATAGTATACGTATATGCATTTGTGATAAACTATCATTTGTACTTTGTAACTTTCCAACAAACTTTTACCTAGACATATTTTTCGCGGTGATGATGTAAAGGTGTCAGAGTTAGAGTAAGGATGAATGCAGTTGAAAAGGTTATACAGACATTATAAAATACCTGCATTTACTATTTGATAGTTGCCTTTATAAGAAATAATTCATGTAGTTGTTAGTTGGTAGAACTGTTGCAATTTAAACTATTTTCTTGGCAGCGTCGTTACACGAGTCGAGTAGATATACCTATGCTAGCAATTGTAAGAAAAAACTACGTGCAGTGCATTTTTTCATAGCGTGAATGAATGCAAATACAATTCAACCTTTATACGCATGTATATGTTTTGTTTATTATATTAAATAAATTGAATTACCTACAAGCAAAAAGTCATAATCCAACACAATTATTTAAAGTACTAATGGGAGAAAGAGCAAGACATTATTTCAATGCGTGCACCTTGCAGCAAACAGAAATAATTCATGTAGTTGTTAGTTGGTAGAACTGTTGCAATTTAAACTATTTTCTTGGCAGCGTCGTTACACGAGTAGATATACCTATGCTAGCAGTTGTAAGAAAAAACTACGTGCAGTGCATTTTTTCATAGCGTGAATGAATGCAAATATAATTCAACCTTTATACGCATGTATATGTTTTGTTTATTAAATAAATTGAATTACCTACAAGCAAAAAGTCATAATCCAACACAATTATTTAAAGTACTAATGGGAGAAAGAGCAAGACATTATTTCAATGCGTGCACCTTGCAGCAAACTTTGAAGCAACGCAAATAATCACAAAGGAAATAGTTTCATCCATGAGGTTCTATATTAAATGGACCAAATTTTTACTGTATTGTCAACATTATAAAAGGGTGAACAAGTTGTTAACTGTGTGACATCATTGCGTATGATGTATTTATGATATCTTTCAATAAATAAATAAATAAAGTGAACACATCATTTAAATAATATTTTGTGAATTAACCATTTCATTTCATAGTATGTCATGTTTATTCTTCACTCCACTGCAGGTTTTACTTTTGATAATTTGTCATTATAGCTCTCAACAATATTCTTGGTGCGCTGAGTTTCACTAGCAAGCATTCCAATTTTCATCACCGCTTTCATTAGTAGAGATTTTAAAGTAAATCGATAGAATAATTGCTACTGCAGGCTTAGAAAAATAAAAAATGGTCAATCACTTGAGTTCATGCACCGACTACAAAAAAAATGTTAAAGAGTTCACTTACTGACTTTTCTCAACGGTCATTTCGTACGATTTTTTCCCGCAAAACATAATAAGTACATGTATGTTTTATTTATTGCAAAATAGCTTGTAATCAAAAAAATCATAAAGGGGAATGCGCTGCTAATACCTTCTCTGAACATACAATACACCTTCATAAATAGAAAACGCTAAATTATTGACTTACACAACAAAACTACAAACTACAACAATAAAATAGTGTTTTTTAAAAATCTGTTTTATGCGTTCCATCAGTTGCTGCATGTTATCTTAATTTTCAATTTACAAAGTGTTACTGAGCGCATTGATATGAGATAGCGTGAGTGCAACAAGCACAACAACTCTAACATAATATTTTTCTATGCATTAAAAAGGCAAAAAATAAACAACACATGAGATGTTAAAACAAACATAATTAAATTTCATGATCAATGGTAATGGAAGGAAGTAAACATGGCCCATATCTACATAAGAACTTTCTGATTCAATGAAGACAGTAATAGGCATTATTACTTCATCTAGAAATCATCTTCATAAAATGCATCTTCACACCAAACCACAATTTCGACTTCTCATCCTCTGACCGTTTGATTACGCACCTTCTTAGCCACACCAAAAGTGGCCAGTTTGTTTTTGTCTGATGGCATTTGCGTTAAAGAAAATATTTTCATTTCGAATAATATACTTTTACGTCTGGTGGCATTTGAGAACTCGAGAACGGTATTATTAAAATGCATACTAACTGAATTTTACCATTCTGCATGGATGAACAATAGTTTTGGATGAAAGAAGAAGCGAAAAGATGAAGATGCATAAGGTAATACATAACAGAAAAGTAATAATGAGCAATGTACTATGAAAAATTATAACGACACAAGGCATGAGAAATTGAATACAATGCGTTTCTTGATGAGGATACTGAAGAAGCCAGTTTAAAACCCGTTAACCAAAGAAGCCAGTGCACATGTGTGTGTGTGTGCTGCATAATAATAAATTGAAAACTGACGGACTAAAAATGAATAAGCAATGAAATAAGTTAAGATATTCACACTCTTTTCTTTCTAAAATAGGGACATACTACATGTACCTATGCCATATTATACCTACCTATTCCAATTTCGTATAAGATAGCTTGTAATATTAGTCGATGCAAGAATGCATACGCATATACGTACTTATTTACGTACGTGCAATTCTACAAAAAAGTTTCACTGTGTATGTAATATCACAAATCACAATCATCATCATCATCCTACAATGGTGATAATAGGTAATGAGAGGCGAAACATTTGCAATATTGAAGAGGTACTGCTTAAACCTTGCTGAATGAATAGCGTGGCCTGTTTTTTGTGACGAGGGTATACCAACAACTATAGCCACAACCATAACAGTTTTTCACAAAAATATGCATTGTTGTTCAAGATAAAGTCAGGCCAACGCCAAACCCAAATACTGAAGCTGGTCAAGTCCGGGAGTAGAGAACATACGCAGTAGTAATAAGACAACAACGTCGCATTACCAGTAGAGAAAGGCAACGTTGGGGATAAAGAAATGATGAAGATGAGTGGTGAGTGGTGACGAAGGAGAAGTTAGCGTTGTTTTATTAATAAGGAAAGCACCGGCATATTTGTTGTCGCTGCTGTTGGCAAAGTGAATGAGTTGGTTAGGTTTAATTCATAGATGGTTCATGCAGATTGCATTGTTAAAGTAAAAAAATGTTGACTCATTCCTTTCTATGAATGAGGTAAGAAAAGATTGATAAGCACGGTAATAGAATACGTCACCTAAAATTTTCTTTATTCGTAAAAAATTAATGGCTGAATAAAACAAAAAGCATGTTAAATATTTTTAAATGGCATGTTAAGTTATGATGACTTGACTGCATTTTTATACCAAGAAAAATTCGTACCCAAATGAAATTTTGTTTAATTTAATTCATCACGACGACTCACCACTGTGATGATATTTTTACAATACGTTACGACGCATATTTGTACATCACATAATGCCAAATGTTGACATTCATTTTCTTAAAGCACAGTTTACTTGCACGTAAAAAAACTTTCTTTGAAACAAAAAAAATCTTTCTCAGATTTTTATCTAAAAGACATGCATCCTAAAAGCCAAAAGTAGTAAGTGAATAATCAAGTGCACGAACAAAAAATGTCACCACGATAGACGAAAAAAGATTTTCATGGTCCACTGTCATGAAATGATAAAATCAATGGATCAAGTGAAAATTGAGAGAGTATAGTTTAACTCCACTTTATGCACACTGTGACACAATTTATTTTACAGCTAGCTTTCAACAATGCCGAATCATTATTTTCGGAAACAGCGTGTGAACATTGAACTACTTCCCATTTTCTCAAGGATAGGAGGGGGTGATAACTAAGATATTTTTAGTGAGTAGTACTTTCAGAAATGAGCAGTTCAATCATCTACTAGGAAGAAGCGTTTACATATCATTTGGCATTTTCACTCTTCCTTCAAATAATAGTCTTCCTTTAACAAGCTGTGTGTGTCGAGTAGTTGCGTTAAAAATGAGGAATTCGAAAATGTTCACGTGTATCACATATATTATGTATATATCACAATCAAACTCGGATGATTATGAATAATATGAATTTTCTCTGTTAAGAAAAC
The DNA here is from genome assembly GCA_027743785.1 of Sinhomidia bicolor. Classification (NCBI taxonomy): domain Eukaryota; kingdom Metazoa; phylum Arthropoda; class Collembola; order Entomobryomorpha; family Entomobryidae; genus Sinhomidia; species Sinhomidia bicolor. The sequence goes on from JAHZMT010003473.1 coordinate 17,446, forward strand.
TATACGTGCGCTTGTTTGTTAGTCAGCATAAATGTTTACAAATCGTTCGTGACGAAGCCGAAAGGAATTTTCGAATGAATGGAGCTGTACAAAGTTAAAAACTATACCACCAGCAAAGTAAAAAACTACTTCTTAAATGCAGATTTACAAAGTATAGTTGTAGTAGTAGTAGTGCTGTGAAACTTGCTGGTATAGGGTATAAGATCTTGGCCTAATTTAGAGAGATATTTAACAATGCATTTCCTCCCCTTTCGTAATTTGGCATATGCGATGAATTTTCTATTGTTGGCATTTGTCAAAATGTCATCTTCGTTCGAGTACTACATTTAATGCAATCACGTAAATATGTACTTTGTTGTTCCTTGTGTAGATTTCGTTTTACACGTGTTGACGTCGTTTTATGTGATAATTCCTTCGTTAAATTTACCATTTTTTGCCGAATAGGTAAAATATGCGGTCAATTTGAAGTTCAAATTGGCCACGTATTGTACTTTGCAAATCAATGAAATGATATTTTATGTCAGCATTGTAAATGTAAAATAAGGTCCCTTTCTCCGCATATTGAACTAGGTTGAAAGCTTATAGTTATAATTATGCGTGAATCTGATAAAGAAACCTATCTAGCGTAGCAGCAACATTACTTAAAAGAGACACCTGCGTTGACATATTTTTGGTGAACATTAACCTTAAATTTCTTTGGTTTGAGGTAAATTGTTAATGTTTTTGAATATATAAATATTGTAAAACTTTATCGTGTGTCTAAATCGCTTTTCCCATTTTGATTCATGGTTAATTTTACATGATTTCTTTCTGCTCTGCAGTTTTACTAAGCAGAACTTTTACCTAGATTAAATTTCATTATTATCATTAACTAATTATCAAAATTAAGAGATTTATTTTTCGAATAAATAGTTAGACAGAATGTACATTATTCCTAGCATTTTGGCAATCTTCGCAAACTTCATCATCATATTGCATGTACGTACCATTTAATAAAACTGACTAGCACAAACGAAAAATAGCATTCGAAAATAAAAATAGATATCATAATGTACTGTTTTTTCATGTACAATGTACAAGATTAAGTATTTTGTCCATATTTTGTCCAAACCACACAATATTAATATGCTAAAAAGTAAAAAAAAAATATTTAAAAAGTTCAAAGAAATCTTGAAGTATCCTTATACAAAGATTTAAATTTCTCAATAGCTATTTTACTAAAATTGC
>JAHZMT010003474.1:0-25329 GCA_027743785.1 Sinhomidia bicolor
GTACGTAAAACTCGTGATATTATTGCTTCTTAAATTTTTAATAAATTGTGCAACTCTATGGTTGAAACTTGACTGGTATTGTTCGCAATTTATTATTTATACTGCACGTTCACAACTGCAGAAGAGCGACATCACGCTGGTACTCAACGTCATTGAAAGCTATCATGGTAAATGTTTGCAAAAAAAGAAAGGGAAAGTTTATACATACATACATACATACATACATATCTGCAAATATATATATATATTATTCAACCAATACAAACGACTAATAATACACCAGCCAACCCGAATGCATTTTGACATTGTAAATGTCTCTTATCCCCTTTTTTCCGAAAAAAAATCAAGACATACACGTTATGCATTATGCATCACGGCGAAAAATGCAATGGTGTCGTTGCTGTCATGTATTTATACTTGGACTGTGTTCAAAATGGAGAGATTATGTGGACGTGAGCTGCCTGCCATGGTTTTTTCTTCCTCGATCCTCACACAAGCCAAGCCACAAAAGTGCTTTTATGATAATACGTACCTACACATGTACGTGTGCGCATACCTAACCTGACTTTGGTCTGACTTCTTGGATAAAGTATTATTATGCTGTGCACAGCAAACCAATAATAATACATACTAGAGACGAATAAGGAGAAGACAAGGCGCCACCGTATACAGTGCGGTTAAAACACAAGCATGGCAAATCTAGCGAAAAAAAGTATTAAAGAGAAAAAAACCTCTCCTGCCAGGAGCAGTGGCGGCAGCAATTGAGGAAAAAATAGATTTTTTTTGCTTTATTTGCAGCTCACAAAGTGAATTATATGACCTGTCACAATATACCGGATGGCTCTATGGAGCTGTGTGGTGGTTCTTTTAGGTAAACGTAAATGATTGAGATGCATAGCACGCTAAATTTATTTTCGGATTCGTATAATGTGAATATTATTTGAAGTTATAATTGCATCTAATTAATTCCGCGGTATACACCCCTTGCTTGTTTTTATTTTTGTAATCATCGCCCTTATCAAAAACTGGTGTCATTAAATTGGCTGTAGTTTAGAGTATGTATTCACTTCAACAGCATATTTCCAAAACAGATGGGAGTACGGTATACATGTAAAAATAAGTATATTGAGCTTCTCATGATATAACCTACGAAGCGACTTATTTACTTATGCAGTTTTCTGCATGTTGCATTTACGTTCTTGGGTAAAGTTGTTGAAAAATACTTGCTGAGAGCGAAAAAAACCTCAATATTCTTTTTTCACTGCTTGTTACCATCATCCTATTATCTTGCATGCAGGATACCCTGTATTTGACAGTGTTGTTTGTAAATTGGAATAAAATACAGATGTTATTTTGCCTAAATATTCGCATGTAACAAGCTGTGCGAGTGTAGTATATAGGTATTTGCACTTACGTAAAATATCATTATCGTTTATTTTGGAAGAAGCGAAAATGAAAGGAAAAAAATGCAATGAATGATGGCAAACGAAATTGGCAATGAGCTACTGATTGTGAGAGTTGAGTGAGTGAAAATGAACAGAAATGGATGGAAAAAAATATGACACGTAAAATTGATATAACAGAAATAGGCAATGCATTTATGGCTTGTACATCAAAAGCATAAATCAGTGTTCATCAGAGAGCATGAAAAGCATAGTATCAAGAATTCTATCTGGAGAAACTAGTATTTATATAAATATCTCTCTCCTTGTCACCATCAAACTTCTCATCCGTAAGTTCTCCTTGTCGTCATTTTATTTTCCTCGTTGGAAACCAGTTTTTTCTTTCCTTTTCTTGTGCACATGCACAAACAATCTTTTTGCTGGTCGTCCATGCATGGAGAAGGCTTGAAGGTAAAAGGAGTGCAGTTTCGGGTACGAAACGACAAGAGAGCTGTTGGGAAATTGGGGTATTTCTCATAACATCAACGTGAGAGCTAGATTAAAGACTGGTTTCTCTTCTGAGCGTTCACTCATAGAATGCATTTTATACAATGCTACTCATATTGTGTGCACTTTTGCAGCTGCACTTGGCCAAGTTTTTTATCCTTCTGATACTAAACCGTATGTAGTGCATAAGAACGGTTTTTATCACTTGTTATATGTGTGCAGCAGGAACGAATTTGCGCGAAACGTCCTGCGTTATGAAAGTATACAGAGTATTATTAAATGGGAAAAGGTTTGAAGCGTTAACACAACTGGCAAGGAGAATGCATATTATGATGATGTGCAAACTTGTGGTATATACTTATATTTGTTGAGTATACTTTTAGTATTGCAAGGTAGCTTTGGCAAGTCGACAGAGAGAGAGAGAGAGAGAGAGAGAAAGAAAGAAACGCTTACCTAATTCACAACACTGTTCGCTTCTCTACACTCTGGAGTCGTTGGAATTGAAGTGGAGCGGCAGAAAATGCATTGAATGGAGGAGTGGTGTGTGTTGTGTGCAAAGTTGTGAGGAGGAGAGAGTCACAATTTTTTGCATGGAATTGCACACTTTTGGAAATCTTCCTCTGGTCGTTGCAGTATAGTGCATATATATATGTACATATGTTGAACATGTCTATTATACATGCATGCCTTACTATGATTAACTTGAGTATACTTTACATTTTTATATCGGGTTACCCTCAACGTTATTTTTTATTATGGTTTATACTGCTTTTTCGCCAATAACTATAACGACTCTGTGGTTGCTACAATTACTGCTTTCCTGTATAATATTTAGTTGTAGCATACAACGCAGGTATTTAGTTAATGCGCAAATAAATTGCATGCTTTTCTGTGTTACAAATACTGTGTTACCCACGCATTCAGTGGTTGCAAGCAAGATTGGTTTTGGAACAGTGAAAAGTGTTGGCAGAACACTTTTTATGGAGGAGTCCCCACATTTATGCCTTCTTCTCCATCTTCAGCACGAAGGCATTGTATTGTGTATATAGAAAACTGCATACGTAATGCTTTAAACGAGTCGATAGATATATGGTGGCGATGATGGGTGTAGAAATAAATGTGTTGTAATAAATTTGCTATAGAGTATGTTTTTATTATTATGTATACAATATGCATACATGCCTTATGTTACAAGCTACAAATATGTGCATTTGCACTGGCACTGACACACGGCAATGCACTATGATGATTATAATAGTATTGACTGTACCAGTGAAGAAGGAGAAGCAGGAGAACCACTACTGCAACTATAATGCTACAGCATAATAACTTGTACTGAAAACACTGATGAAGAAGATGATGATGATGGAGCCATCGTAATATTCGTATTTCTGCAGATATTATTTCCACTTGCATACGAGTCACTGCGAGAGTTAGAGCATAATATTTTTTCTTCGCTGCATGGTCAACATTTTCGGCTGTTGTGATCATCGTCAACGGCACACACTCTCTCACACACACATACGAATCCACTACGAATCACTGTTGGTAGTAAAGTCAAAGTGGATTTTGGCGAATCCTTATAAAAGAGCGCCGTGTCCATGGACTGGCTCCCAGTCCCGGCTTGTCACTACCTCAAATAAGAGCAAATACAAGGGTTAGTTAGCAATGTAGGATAGGAGAGAAAAGAGAAAGAGAGGAAAAATATAGAATTCAATCATAAGAGGATACGCTTGTGCACACAAGCTCTAAACTAGCTCTAAAGCGTAAAAGAAAGCGAGTTGGCAAGAAGAGAAAAGTACATGTCAATTGCACAGATAGATGGATAGATATTTTGTTGCAGATTCACAATTCCCCTCATTCCAGATTTGATTGTCAGGATGACAACAGGGCTACCTGGCACAGCTCGTTATCAATATAACCGTAAAAGCAGTAGGGTTTTAAAAGGGAAATCACTCTGACTAATACTAATTGAAAGATAACTTTTTTCCGGAAACTTATTTCCGGTTTTTCAATGATCTCATTCTCTCAATAAGAAGCAGGTAGTTAGTCTATTTTTACCAGTAATTATATTTATCTGTTGAGTAGAACCATTTTTGATCTTACCGATAAAAGGGGATTTTAGCACAAATTATTGTTAACAGAGTAGGCTAAAGTATTAGGGGTAGGAGGGGGGCAAAATGGATTACTCCTTGAGTTATTACAATCGAGAGCTATGGAGGTGGCGCGTTCCATTCTGGTATGCAGCAATGTTAAACAACCCCGAGTACCGCAGCTTCTACTACAGCTCCAAGGTGGATTTATACCAGGTGACGAAAAAAAATTAATAAATAACACAGCGTGTGATTTAAATAAGTAATCTATTCATACATTATTCTCTTGTCAGCCAATTGCTACCACTGCTGGTGCTGTTATAAGCTTAAGTAAAATAGTTAACAACGTTCATCTTCTTTAACGTGCCACTTGTCGTGTGTGTCAGTGTACTTGTGTGCTTCCAATTAGTTGCATTTTTAAAATTGTAGTAGAGAAAGTGCCTTGTTCCTCTGTGTATGTGTGTATATCTGTGTGTTTTTTTGTACTGTACGTCTGTGTTGCTGTTTATTTAAACGAAAAAAGGGAGTAAAATGTTTTTACTTTACCTGTCCATTATAATCATTTGTCCATACATACTGTATTTTACCCAGAAAATAATTTATGAAGCATTTGTGCTCACTTCTTTCTTTAATATTTAATAACTTTTTGTTGTCGCAAATTATCCTAATAATAGAAAACCTCCTAATCACCGTTTTCTACTAAAACAATTTACTTACTATACCCCCGTAATAATTTCTAAATATTTATTTTCAAATTAGGTATATTTAACTGTAAACTCCAAGCAACTTTTTACTTTTTTTTATTTTAAAGCATATTTCTCTCTCAATAACTGCGAGTATACAAGACAGTTTTCTCCATTCCCTCTATTTGTTTTAGTCAATTATTTCCTTTTCTATACTTTTCTTTTTTGTCAAAAGCTTGTATGTACCTAATGAGGCTGTAGTGCTAAGCTTTGTGTGTGTGTGTGTGCATTGTATAAGAACGCATGCTTGCTAGAAAGTAAGATAGAAATAGCAACCATAATATAGTGAAGGACACAGGATGTGGTGCTTGTTCGTGTTGCTGACTGACTCGTATATTGCTGCTACTGTTATATAGCTTCTGGTGAAGGTGGCATTTCTCTGTGTGAAAGCAACACGTCCTTTTTTCCTTTTTGACAACTGAAATGAAAGCTATAAAGTAGAGGAGTCCCGGTTGGACGAGTGTTGGCATGGTTTTTCTTTACGGAGTAGCTCGAAGCTCTATGTGTACACATGGTGAGAATAGGGAGGAAGAAGGAGAAAATCCCTTTTTATTACAGTATCATGCCGTCGTTTCATGCTCAGCTCCTTTTTATTTCTTTACTGCACTCTTTCTCTCTCTATCGTCCTTGCATTTTATTTGAAGCCTGCTAGTCAGTCGCTCATAATATTTATATAACATTGCACATTATATATAATACAAACCAATACTGCATTCATAATGAGATTCAATATTATGTTAGGTGCATATTTATTGGAAAAATTGTAAGTAGTTGAAGCGTGTGTAATTTTTTATAGATTTTAGTGCATTGCCAATGCTGCCGTAACCGTTGTTATATCAATGTCAACCATAACTTTAAAAAACCATCAACTACTATCGCAACAATATTTAAAAAAGATTTTCTTTCTTCTTGAAAAGACTAGACATATATAAATTATTAGTATTGCCTGATGAAAAACTTGGTAAAAATGTTACTTTTCCTTGTAGTTTCCTTACTTTTACAAATTCTTAGAGTAGAGCATTTACCTAATTAAACGTGAAAGTACAGTCACGTTCCCCTCCATATTTGTGTGTCGATCAAGCAAAGCGCTGCTATTTGGCTGATTAGTGCTTTAATATCATAAATGCATCTGCTTTCCAGTTACGGTTATAAGCCGTATTCATTCATTCAAACGTGCATCCATGCAGTCAAGGATTTACTATGCAATTTCAATTTCAATTTTCATCGCTTGATAACCTTTTGATGCTCAACAAATACGTTGGAATGAGCTGGACAATTGAGGATAAAAAAAACCTTTATGCATATGTGCTTATCTCACCAAGTCATCAAACAACCCGTTTTTGTCATTTTATTGCTTGAGGATAGGAGCATGTGCATCATGTGTGCTCATATAAATGAATAAATTCGGCAACCTAAAATAGAAAAGAGACAAAGCAACATACCTAGGTAGGCACTCATTTATGAAACCCGAGCAGTTCAGCACTAAAATATCTAATTTTGTTGCCAAACATTTTAAATTGCAATCGTTAAACAGATATGCACAGAGAGCCTAATTTGATGTACACGTTGAACGCTAGCAAAATTTGAATTTTTTAAATAAAAAAGAATGCAATTTTACAAGTTTGACAGGTATAATTAAAATACAAATGGACAGACAGACAAAAAATTGATAAGTTATTTGACTACTTTCTTATGTAAAAAATACAAAGCCATCACTTGTACAACACGCGATTTGTTTAAAAAAGATTGCATTTTTGCTTACCCATGCAAATTTAAAGTGATGCACATAAACACTTTATCCATCTATTGGAACTGGCAAACAGTATAGGTAGTCATGTTTGCAATTTGCACACTGAATACCTATATATGTATATATATATACACACATTTTTACCTATTTTCATATCTTATGGTTGGCCTCCTTCATGTAACTTTCAATTTTTCTCTTGTCTTTCTGCAAATAACTGCACCATTCATACTTCACATAATTATTTTAACATGTACATAATAGTAACGTAAACGGTACACACGGCCATTGCTCTACATGATGATGAGAATGATGACGGCGTACATATTTCAGTCGTCCTCTGCACGGTTTTTTATTTAAATTTTTACTCCTCCCTAATAAATGCATAAATACTTGAGTACACTCAAATTATATAGAAATGTTGCACTCTTTTCGAACCATACCCTACTATTATTATGCATTCTATATGCAGAAACACCGTCATCACCCTCACTGTTATTACCACTCACAAAAATCCTTTCAAACTGGTATGCAATTTAGTTTTGAACAAGATCCAAGAAAAAAACAACACGGGCAAATTAGATCCTCTCTGTGAGCGTTCTCTTTTGAGAACCAGAGAAGGAAAAGAAAAAAGCATTACAAAATTTAGACATAGGTATTATTGTTCACAGAAAGATAGAGAGAAAACAAAATCAAGTATATATTTTGTTTTGTTCAAAAAAGTCAATTCTCAATACGATTGACTTCACACAGCAGCACCATCATGATATTGACGTGATGTTGTTCTGATTTGTTGTTTTGTTATTAGAATGATGATTACACAATTTCATATACACACTTTTCCGCTACTTAATATCTTGTTCCACCTATTCCATTATTCAGCTCCTTTGATTTTTATCATCGTGTACATTGTCAAGCACCCAGGCAAGCTTTTCTAGCTGTTTGACATGTGAATGTGTGTGGAATGACAAATAATGGAGTTGGAACACAGCTAATTTATATTTTGTTCCGTTCACTTGAGAATGCAGGGTAGGTAAACAAAGTCATTGCATCGCATAATAACATCATTATCATTATTATTGGGAAACAGTAACAGTAGCTTATTCAGAGAAATTCATAAAAGCCATGGAAGAAGGAAAGAGAAAGAAAACATGAAAGAGAAAAGAAGGGAATTTTTTCTGTGAAATTGCATGGATTCTTCCTGGTTGTATTGGTTGTTGGCACAGGCATTGTTCTCATTGATTGCAATTGTGACTTGGTCAGAATGGTTGAGAGAAAAGACCACTACTTTTGTTTGAGCAAGTTAGCCAACTTAGCATGTACACTTGTTGATATCAGCAGGACTAGAGGCAATATATTATTTCGCAAACTCATTTTTCATCACAAACGTCAGTGGTAATAAGATGAGGACTGAGGAGGGAGCAGCTATATGTACTTTACAAAGTTTCCAGCAACATACACAACTCTCTTTTTTATTAGCACTGTTGTTTTTCTCGGTATACGCTTCTTCAGCTTACAGCTCTGCAATGGGACTGACCCATTTCCCTTTTTAAATTTACAGAAAGCTGAGTGCGAGATATATGATCGTTCGTATTGTAATACGAGAGCGTGCCTTGATTGCACAAAAGCAAAACTTTTTCTTGCAACATTTTGGCAAACCTTTTTCTCTCTTGAAGATGGGGTGAAATTGAAGATGGGGTGAAGTGAGAAAACTTGTTGCGAAACGATGATGAAGTTTGGGACTTGTGTGAAATCCTCTAAACAAGTTTCCGGATTCGATTTGATTATACATCTTTGTTGTCAGAAAAGTCCCTGGAGAGTTTCGCAAAATTTGCCTCCTACCCATCTCGTTTTACACTTGCCCTGTTGCTTGTCCAAATCTTTATTATCTTTCCGCTATGTCACTTTAGCTATCACTTTCATCATCATTCATTATTATTACCATGAAGTATATTTTTGGGTTTGCATATATTGGCAACGCATACGGACACATACATATACGTGCATTTAATATTTATTATGTGTGGGCTCAACAACATTTTCCGATTGTTTTCCTCTAGAGACTTTGTTGTTGGCTTTGTGTAGTTGCGTGCCTGCTGTGGTGATGCAGATTTACCCGTACAATTTCTTTGATTGCTTTTTCTCATTTCAAAATGCAATACACGTATCACTTACCAATAGATCTAGGCGCATTTCATCTTGCTATACACATTTTGGCATTCTGGTTGATTAACTAATTTGACAGAGCATCTGTTCATGAATAAGTGTTAGTTGCATGTTGTATACAAGAAGCATTGCACACGACGGGAGTGACTCCATCAGCATTTAGCTAATTTCATCATTACCATCATCTTTACGAGAGTAATTAGCTCAGGCTAAAACCTGTTAAACGTAAAATGTGCCAATCATTTTGAATCCATTTGAACTTTCTTTTTAGATGACACTTTACTACATAACATTAGTAAGCACAGCAGGAGAGAAACATGCCTTTTTTCAGTTTGTGACAAGACAAGCACTAGATTATGACACCCGTAGGAACGTGTGGAGAAAAGAGTAGTAGTAGTAGTTCCTTTTCGGCAAAGTTTTGGCCAATGAATAATTTATTTCGCTACTTTTTTTTACAGCTGTGCATGCATGCCTCAATTTTTTAAAATGTTCCCATTTCACTATAACATACATTATAGAACTTGAGGCATAAATGATGGGCAATTAAGTACAGTAGCGGCACTTCTCTGTTTGCAACACAGCTCATTTCCATACAAAGTAATTATTTTTTCCCTTTCGCTATAATTTAGCTATTCACTAAAAGGGTTGATATCAACGGGACCAACTGTTTTCAAAATTCACATTTTTTCAATACTGAAAAAACAATTCGTATAGTATAATGCGCAGAATGTCGCGAATAAATATTAAAATTCGTATAAAGCAATAATTTAGTAGTGTATTTAAAGACCCACCACATACATATTATGAATTAGGGTTTTCCATTAAAAGCTTTTTAAAAATTATTACATTTATTGCAAGGGTTATAAAGATAATACATATTCCATATGCACAGCAGTTGGAAAGCATGTCGCAGTACTTTGTACACATACTTGTTTTTTCGTGCTCAATGTTTCCATCGAAGAAACTTGACTTCACGCCACCAACACCACGCTATTCTCAACAGCAACAACCTTCAATTAAATTGTAAACGACCGTAAACTTGAATTGAGCAGAGGAAGATTTTTTGTTCTTTGTTCTTCTGATGCACGGTATTCATTAGTACAAATATTATTTCCACAATATTTTTTCTGCTGTTACAGCGTAGCATCAAGTCATGTACGCTTGTGGTAGGTAGGTACTGCAGAAGTAAATACCTAAACGCATCCCTAGATATTTCATTACCCATCATGCCCCCTGGGAGTTATAGAGTAGAGGTACACATTACAGGTAATAACAATTGCAATAAATATCATCCATAATGGAGTAGCTGGCTAATACAATATTAGTGAATGGGAACGGTTGACGAGGCACAAACCGACCATAAGAGGAGAGGCAGGATCAGGATCCTGTTGGTAAAAAAACTGAACTTTGCGCACTGCATCTATCCATGTATGGCTATATGCCAGTTGCAAGTGCAGGATGATGATGATGGCATTTTCGATAATATGCAAGTAGATCCTGCAATCGTCTTTTTATGTAAGCAATGAAGATAGCAATACTAGAAGAAAATGCATACTTTATTTACTTATCATCGTCATCACATTTTTCTTTTATTTGAGTGAGGGACAACACAAGCTAGCTGCTGGAGATGTACATTTCATTGTCTTGCTCACTTCTTCTTCTCAGCAGCAGTTCAGCGTTCGTTGCTTCTTTCATGCTAACTATTTCTCGCTCTCTTTCTGTTTGCAAATCTGTCCATGCCATGAACTCATGGCATTAGCTTTTTTCTCACTTAATGATCACGGTTAGTTGTATTACTTACTACAGTGATTCTTGCGTTTCTATGAAATGTTGTTAGTATGCACAAGATTAGGAGGATAGAAGCCAGGATAAAATGGCACAAAAAGAATTGCACATTCACTACCTATTTATATATTATGGAACCAGTTGTACCACACGTTTGCTCTATCTCTATCTTGCAATCTGTAGGATAGTCACTGAATTGTTAGCACAAAGTATTTAAACGACGCTGAAAAATGTTTGAGGAAAAAATGAGCAAGTTGCACTTTGCACTCTTTATTATTATCATCATCACCACCACCACCACCACAAACAGCATCCATGTACTTATGTCATTTGTATATGTATGTAGTATGTATGTACATACAAGTCTTTCATGTATCTTCTTGTATTTTATGTAATATTTGGTTGCGACGTAAAACAAGCTCCCTCACTCACAGCTCCATTTTATTATAGCACAGTGGCTTCAATAATGATAGTAGTGGTGATGTGATGATTCTGGTATTTTTACCAGTTCATTTTCCTTGTACTAATAGCATATGGTAAACCGATTTTTTTTATCACGTACAAACAACTATTTATGTATAACATTTCTAACAACATTACCGTCAAACTTTTTTTTATTGTCGTGCCAATTACCAACTGAACCAAACTTGTAAATGCTCATGTATGCACAAAATTTTTGCAATGTTTTGTCTGTGTCCATGGACAAGTTAGAAATGACAAGTTTGCAGATAACTTTTATATGAGACAAGCATTGGCGAAAGATTGAGAAAGAAAAAAAACGCATTGAATTTAATAACAGAGGGCATGGACACTTTCTTGCAGTCATCATCCTATCATGATGGATAATCAAACGTATGCAGTTTTACATGACAGCTTACTTGACATGCCACCTGCTAGTATAGTAGTAGCTCGTATGCGTGCTTCTTGTGCATCGAAAAATTTGCAATGCTCATGACAATGACAATGAAAACCATAAATATTTGCCAGCATAAACATTTCATAAAAAATTAACGCATATTCAGGCCACGCTATTTAAGCAGAATATCTGCTCACGTATTCCATTTCTTTTCAATCGCTCAAACTTTATTACCTAATGTTGTTGTTGTTGTCGGTGTTGCCTTTTTACACTCGCACTTTTTCCTCCTCCAATAAAGCATTCCCCTCATTCTATGGAGAAGATTATATCAATAAAATAATGTACAAGTTCAATACGTAATGGATATATATATTTATTGTATGACTGGTAATTATGCAATGGCATGCATACCAAAAAATTCTAGAAAGATTAATCTCCTCTTCTGTTCATACACACTCTTTTTCCTTGTTTTTGTTTACGTTTTTTGCCGAGTCAAGTTGGAAAGAGAGGAAAACGTACGAGAAAAATTAGGAGGAGTGGGTATTATCATGACACGTAGTAAAGCATTAACAATAAAAGCAGTTTTTTCCTGGTATTTGCATTTATAAATACGTTATCATTCTACCACTCTCTGTTTTTGTGAATCGATTCCTTTGTGGTGCATCAACCAAAGTGCACTTAGGTACTTGCACTTTGATGCTCTCTACTTACTAGTCTCTCTTCCTCTTATATACATGCCCTCTTCTCTCTTAATAGTTGATATAATTCTCTTCCACTCTTCTTGTTGATGATGATAGCTTTACAACTACTATTTTCGTATAATAATAATAATATCTGCCCAATATAGATTTGTTTACATGTATTTGTGCGCAGTAGCAAGCAGAAACGCACACACACACACTCAAAGATATGCATAATATAATATGCACAATGCGCGCACACACAAGCACGCAAAGAGTACATATAAGCCTTATAAAGTTTTTTATATATAGAAAACAACTCATCGAAAAAGTAGCACAAGATAATAAAAAAATGTTGGATAGGTACCGGTGTTACCTCGAAAAAGGTGCCTCGTGCACGAGTCAGGGACGTTTCTCGACACGTTTCGAGGTTAACCCCATCAAGGCAATGCAAGCAAAACAGCTGTGAGTGTTGTTGTTATGATGGTAGTGATGTTGTTGATGATGATGATGATGTTCATCATCAACATCACCTCACCATTGAAGGAATATTTACGTATTTACCTATACATACCACAGCAAAAAATATACTATTATTATAACCGTTGTTGACTATAATAATAGTAGAGAAGAGAGTATATTAATATATGGTATAACGGCTATATAAACGCTGTTTGTTGTTATTGTATACATCTCCAAAAGTGCATAAACTTTCTACAACTACTACTCCTGACTCCTACTACTACGACGGTGCCATTGCCTTAATATTTATCTTCTACCAAAACAAAACCATTATGTACTTGCGTAACAGCAACATTGGGAAAGGAGAGAGAGAAGTGTACTGCTACACGACGATAATGCACTTCGTTCTTCTTCGTGCTATATCCGTACCCATTCATTCCAGCTTTGGGTTCGCTTGTGCTATTTTTTTCTCTTCTCTTCTTCTCTTCTCTTCTCTTTTCCTTCTTCCGTATTCGTCGTCATCGACGTCCTCGTTCTCTCTTGCACATGTTTGCTGTTCCAGGCTACCTACACGCATAGTTAGTTGTTAGCTAGCTTGCTCCTTTGTGGGGCTATTACCATATATATGATATTCGGCACGGCAACGGTTTTGCTATATTATGATGGTTCTCTGGTGGCTTAGTCATCGTCACACTCACACTTCGATTCAAATGTTTGCTGCTATTTTGCAGTTAGCTGGTAGCTGTTACCTTGGATGGATATTGCTTTTTTTATTTTTATTATGTACATACATACATTGCATGGGGTTCTTTCTCTTTCCTTGTGTGCCTGGAAGTGGAGGAGGTTATGTTATGATTTGATGACGAGTGAGAGTGTGTGTGAGTGTGCTCTTTTCTCTATCCCTTCTTCCTTCAAAAAAGAGAAATTAGGCCAATCCTGGCACGAGGATCGGCTGTTGGTGATTTTTCGGGGAATTTGTATGCACGCGCATGTTCTTGTAGTAAAATACATTATCTTTGCTTTTAAACTCGTTACAAGGTCCACTTGGTAAAATTATACAGGAAGTGGAACGGGGAGGAAAAACAAGTGGTAGGCAGCATATTTCAGAATATTATGATTTTTTAAATCCCTGTCCTTACCAATCTACCTTTACTTAGCAGCGTAGAAGAAAAGCAAAAAAACATGTATACTACGTACATACATACATTGGGCAAACACAAGGAAAACAATGATGACGGTAATAACTTGTGTAATTTTTGTTTTTAAATGATGAGTAATCTCATAATCAATTTTCTAATATGTTGTCCTTATTGCTGAGCAGCAATTGGCATGGAGTGGAATGTGGAATTACTGTTGAAAATTTGCAGGTTTATCATTTCAATTTATAGTGTGTAGGTAATTTGTTCTTGAAACAAAAAATAACTTGTTGTTTTTCGGTGTTGTTAAGAAAATATAGCATTTTTTATTGGTGATTGTAAATTTTGAAAAAGGGAATGGAAGACCTTGTGTGTATGGCACAACAACAGTAACAAAAAATACTATTTTTTTCAAAAGTTGTTGTTTTATTTATGCGTGACCATGATTACCTAAACCCAAAGTCATAAAGATATACTTATATTGTGTGTGGTCCATACTGGTCTACATACGTCATTCACACACACAAAACTGCTAACCAGGGCAAAACGCACATTTGACATTTCACCACTTTGTGGCCAACTTATCATCTGATAGGAATGTACACAGTTGGAAATTGCCGGAATGTTTTCGTTTACTACAATGTACTACTTCTGGTTAATGATACTTGGATGAATTTGCTACTAGTTTCCTCGGATGGAGTAACCTCGTCGTAAAACAAGTTCCATTTAATAGGAAACACGTGTATGCATTTTTTTTATCTTTATGGGTAATCTCTCTTATTTCAGAGAAGAAACAAGTAAATATATATGTGCATGTATGTACTTGGTTGCTAACTAGTATTTCTGGATAGGAATTCATTTACCTGCATTTTTATTATCGTTAAATAACAAGATTGATATACCTACTGTATACTTTACTGACCTTGTTCACTTGACTGCATCGCCTCCCACGATAAAAAAAACCACTATGCTAATAAATGGCTATATTATCGGCTGCACATCTTTATATGTCGATTTGTTAATCGTCACACACAATATCATTTCGAACGCAGAGTACCACGAGAGACAATGGGGATTTACCACATTGCTTGTGAACAATTGGTATTGGAAGCATTGCAGCATAAAATGCACAAGTTTACTCACCAGAAATGCATTTAATGTGCGGCGAACGCAGTGTTTGTATGGAGTAGGTGACCCATTGACCAATCCCTGCTATGAAGGTGATGCATATAGGTATGTATATATAAAGAAGATAATATTAGCTATAGAAATATTACATAGCAAGCAGAAATAATACTGTTTTGCTTGATGGGCACTTTTCTGGTCAATACCAATGACTATCGAAAAATCATTTAGTGATCCGCAGTCTGAATGGGCGGATATCATTGAATAATTTAGCACGACGATTATAATCTGTAATGAAAGAACAAAATTACAATTACACATACCTAGATAATCAATGTGACGAGAGAAAGAAAATGCATTGCTGTGCACCTGTAAATACAGCATCGAATAGAATTGATAAAAATAATAATTTAAAAAACGATAAGCACTTGTTGCGATCAGTTATTATCACCTCTCTTTCATCACCTTCGCCACTGAAAAGAACCTCCTTCCACATTCATGGAATAAAATATTCTTGGCACATTGAACATCAAAAGAATATCATTATTAAAGAAATGTCAATTAAACCAATGGTTAATTTACATAAAGTAATTATGGAATGCACAGACGATACGATCAAAGATTAAACATTCAAATGTGTAATAATTGGGTAATATAACAAGTAATTAATTAATGTTGCTTTTTGTTCTTGCTTAAAGCTTTCCAATTGAAAAAAATTATAACTTTTGGAAACTGGTGTTCTAGTTGGTTAGTTTTTTTAAAACAGTAAAAATATAATTATGGTATGGTACGGTACACTACAATCGCATGACAAAGTGCAGCCCTGTCATTCATTTAATACCTTATAATAAATAAACAAATGCAGCAAAATACCTTATAACAGTGTTAGTGAAAATGCTAACGGTAAAATAAAAACAAACGCAGCAGCAAAAAAGAGTTTAAAAATCCAAAATTTCTCCATTTTTCCTATTGACTTTTTTTGGTGAAAAGAAAAAAGGCTGAGGCAAATGTCTGGTTTTTCTATCAATGATAAAAGAATGATTTAAAAAACTACCTATATTTTTTATGTATGTATCCCAATGAATCCAAGTAACCTATAGAAAATCCTTTTTTATTCTATTTTAAATGTTGAGTAAGCACGCGTAGGTAGTTTCAAGTAGTGTTAAAGTTGACTGTAAAGATATGAGTAACTGAAATTTTGAATTATGAATGGCACTACTCATGTATCTACTTTTCTTTCATGTTGTTCGATGCAAGTTTACATTTCTGGATTTTTTGATTACTATATAGATATGTGGGTGGTGGATAAAATATTAAATGTGTTCGCGGTTTGTCATAAATTATTTGCAGTTAACGATTAAATGAAAAAAAACCAGAGCAGTTTTTTAACTACCGTTTAATATGTCTGTACCAAACAGTTGAAGTTAGAACATGTCAGAAGTCAGATTGTCGCCTCACCCAAAACTAGTGTTTTTTCTTGTCTTGTATTAATATTTAAATGAAACTCTGATAAGAAAGGCAAAGGTTATGGAGAAATGTGGATAATATTTAAGCGCAGCATTATTTTTAAAAAGTCTGTTTACGGATAACGATATTTACTTACCTATTCAATTTTCATTGAATTTTTGCTAAACTAAATTTTTACAGATGATCCTTGCTCGGACAAGACTGCAAACGAGGTATGAGAAATATCCATACTTTGTAAAAAAAAATATACAAAAAATACAAGAATGTAATATGCAGCATGGTAATAAATTAGGATGACTTAAACGTAAACACTTAAGTTTCAGGAGACAACAGAACACATTTCTTGTCAATCAGTCAATAGATGAGGCAATGGTGCCCATCGAAATGTATATGCAAAATATTCGACATTTGCATACGGTCCCACAAAATGACCGTAGTGAAAATGTCGATAATGTACCACCAAGGTATAGTATAACAAAACATGATATTCTTTTCAAAAACTGCGGCAAAGAGGTAAAGGTAGAGAAGAAAATGTATTCACATAAGTTCATGGCGCAATTTTTCAGTCGGACATGGTCCGGAAAGGTGGGAACACCCGAGTTTCCTCCAAGAGACCTACCACAGTATCATCAGTGGTCGGTCCGTCATTGCCCCCTATCGGACAACCAGCAATTACATATGGAGGCAACGGAGGATCCCACAGCGGTGGAACATCTCATCATCCCAACCATCTTAGCAACGGGCTAGTAAATTCGCCAGGTAAGAATGCGGTGGTCGTTCTGGCACCAACCTCTGCAGCAGGAGCTGAGGATGGAATTCACTGTCCACAGTGCAACATCCCTTTCGATGACGGCAAATTTCGGAGGGTGACTGATTCATGTGGCCACGTAAAATGCCGGTTTTGCATTGTCGCTTCAGAAGAAGGATGTGTACAATGCGGATTGGGAGGCAGCAGTCCTGCCAGCGGAGCAGAAAGCGGAAGTTTCAACCAGTACAATCATCATCAAAACAGCAAGAAAGGACCGACGATTGTAGATGTAACAAAACAATCATCAGGTCCAGTTACGAGTCATCATTTGACGCGACGGGCTGCTGCTGCTCATCGGCTACTGTCTGGAGCAAATTCTCGAACAAATTCTGTCAATTCCGCGAGACCAACATCATCATCTCCAAGCTCGTCTGCCAGTAATGACACGGGAAGGCAAAGCTCATCTGTATATTCTGACTCTGCAGATTCTGATTCTTGCTTGAGATTTTCCTCCTCTATCGCTAGCGGGGTGGAAAATGATGGTTATCCTGCGACGATCGATTTTGAGGCCATGGCAGAACTCACTTCTCCAAACCTTGAAACTGGCTACATGAGTATTTCTGACTACTCCTCAAACGACAACAAGAGCTACACCAGCATTATCAATGAGGATTCGGAGTTTAGCAAGAGTTTGATGAGTCTGAGAAAACTTCAAGAACCAAGTATTCACAACAATAACAACAACTCCACCAATAGCAGCTCTACAAATACCATATTGGGAACACCAAGCCATGGAGGTCTGGTAACACGAGCGCAGTTAAAGGAAATGCCCAGTCTAGCACTAGTGTCTACATCAACTTCCGCAGCAGTACCCACTTCCCCTTCTTCCCTTAATAGAGTACCCAACGAATCTTCTTCTTCCTCCTCCTCCTCCACCTCCTCTGCGTTATCCAAGAGACGGTCCAGAGATTCCTCTAAACCTGGTAGCAAAATTGCCACTGGTGGTGGTTCCCCTGATATTACTGAGGGTGTTCCTAGGGAGTCGCCTAAACTTTCCACCTCTTCCCCCCGCATGAGTCCCCCAGCAGCCAAAACAAATTCCTCACCAGGAGAAACAGAAGGTAATAACAGCTCAATTGCCGGCTCCCGTTTGGGTGCATTGCTTACCAGGAGTAGTAGCAGAAACAGCAGAGAGAAAGTCATTGAAATTCCAGTAAAAGCAATTCCCAGCACCTCCTCATACCAGTCAACTAAAGAAACAAGAGAAGTACATTCCAGTTCAGTCGAAGACCCATCAGCATCATCATCCTCAAAGAAAGGGAAAAATCTGGACGATCCTATATCTGATTTCGTAGACGAGCAGGTTGTAAAGGAAGAGGAAGGTTCTATAGGTGACGACGATGGGAGCGGGGATGATTCCAAGGGTGAAGATGAGGATGATGACGACACGAAAATGGAGATTGGTGAAGGAGGGGATGATCCGGTGCCCAAGAAAAAGAAAAAGCGGAGTCCAGTGGTTATCCACGATCACATTACTGTACTTGGAGGGGAACCGCCCATGTACCAATGTAACGTGTGCCAGAAAAAGTTCAAAACCAAGGCCCACATCAAATATCACGAATTTTGCCAGAAAGGCGATAAACCTTTCAAATGCGAACAATGTGGGCAGGGATTCATCGCAAAAAGTCATTACGAGTACCATCTCCGAACACATACAGGGGAGCGACCGTACGTGTGTCCTAAATGCGGCAAAGGTTTCAATCAAAGGGGCAAGGTTACAAGGCACATGCGTTCTCATACAGGGGAAAAACCGTTTGTTTGTCAGGAATGTAATCGTGGTTTCGCTAATGCTCAGGCTCTGAGATCTCATACATTGATACATACTGGAGAAAGGCCATTTGCATGTACATACTGCAACAAACGTTTCACCGGAATGACAAATCTCAAAAAGCACGTCATCACCCATACAGGTACGCTCATGGACACAATTTCCCAAAGCATTCTCAACTTGGAAGTTCTCTACTCCACTACTGATACAAATTATTCCATCCCTTCACAAATTTCCGTATTTCTCTACATTTTAGGTGAGCGTCCTTTTAGCTGCAACCACTGCGGGAAAAGTTTTGGTCTCAAGTGGACACTTGATCTCCACTTGAGAACGCACTCTAGCGAGCGACCCTATGCATGTGACCAGTGTTCCAGGGCATTTTCCAACAGTAAAGATCTTCGTCGTCACCTTGTTATTCATTCGGGTACAATATTTCTCAACCAAAATAGGACATTTTAGTTTCCCCTCGTCTGTACAATACCTTCAATTTTCCTCTTACCAATTTTCCTTTTCAGGCGAACGTCCATTCAAATGCTGGATTTGCGGAACTGCATTCAGACGCAAGGATAATTTGGACAGACATATTAAAAATACGCACAATCAGCCCAAGGAGGTAGCTAAGAAACTTGCCAATGAGGCAGCTGCTGAGTATCTCAAACAAACGACCAAAAATCAGTCACTCGGCAATATTCCTGTATCAAAAGTTAACTCTGTCGTCATGTAAGTGCCCGTGTCTTTCACCACAGGGAAACAAAAATCTCTTGAGTACCTCCCGCACATCGTCCAACTTATCACACTAAACAAAATTTCATTTCCAGGAAAATTCCTTAAATTTTTACTATTTTGATAATCATGAAAGACGGAACTGACTCGAGCGTATAAATCATATTTGACTGTGTTTTATCTAACCACTTTATATACTAATTATTCAATATTTTTTTACAGCGGCTCACATTTCTGTCACTGGAAAAAGCTGCAGACTAGGGCCTCCCTGTTTGCTGCTGCTTCTAGCATTGACAATGAGAATACAGGAACGAGAACATCCACTCTTCCTCCACATGTTCAACCACCATCAGTTTTTACAGAGTATAGCAGGGCGTCTGTAATCACGTCTACTGCTACAATACCCAGCGTTCGGTCTCATATTGTTGTGTCACCACCACCCCCAAATATTTATCCTCTTAATTTGCATAAACTTTCATGCTGCTAAAGAAACAACTATCCAAGGCTATAACCAACGTATAATATATATTATTGTGAGAATGCTGATAAATTGACAATGCTGCTAAAAACCACACATTCAAAAAAAATCAACAACAATCATAATGTACCCTAGTATTTCGTATTATTATGTAACTATTTATAATAATTCTGTAATTTACTACATTGTTATTCTGATGATGATAACCTTGACTGTATTGTAACATAGATATTATTCTATCATACATACATACATACATATTTAACTGACTACATAATATATAATTATTACAACTTGATAATATATATTTCATAAAAAATGTTCATACACCGATTTTAAGCTTTCATGAGAGAGATATGACATTCTGCCGGATACCCCGGTCTCTCGAAAAATTTTGACTCTCAGCAATTCAACACGGTGGAATCAATCAATGAATCAAGAAACTGTCAGAAGAAGTTTTTTTTGTAAAGAAAACAAAAAATTAAGCTTAAGAACTATAATTTTTACTAAAATGTACTTCCTAATTAAGGGTTACATACACCGGAAACGTAACTTTATACAGTCATATATAGCTTATTCACACTTAGCAAAACTATTTCGCATTATTAGCAATTTAAGAAAAATGCTAAATATATATATATATCTAACAATTTGACTACGATAGTGTGAATTTACCAAATGGTACAATCATGATGATGATATTTATGATCAAGAAATCAATTTGAAAACTTTTCAAAATATTTACAATACCGTTAGAACTTCTACTGCAGCTTATTATATATTTCAACAAAAAAGGAATATACTCAATCGTGTGAACTCAACACAGAATTACAAACATACAATCAAAAATAGTTATAGGTATTCAGATTTACATTACATTAATATACATACCTAGATAGAATAGTATGATGATGATGACGATGCTTGTTATTGTCAATATTATTAGCTTTAATATATATACATATATATATATATCTGTTCCATTTATGCTTCAATTATTTTAATTCAATTTAAATACTATTTTGGTATTCCACGAGAGCTTTAATTGTCTACCAAAAACAGTTCAAGAAAAAAAATATTTACATAATTACTTTGCATACAATTAAAGCCAATAAAAGTAGAAAGATTAAAACGTAAAGCAGTAATTATTATTACAACTTTAAAATATAATCTTGTAAATACAAAATATTTTAGGATATAAAAAGTTCATAATTTTTATCAGTTGACCAAATAGTACATATTCTTTTAACAAAAAAATGCTTCGAAAGGTTTTTTATTGTTTATTATATATAGACTTTATGGTCAGTAGAATTTTTTGCTGGATTTGAATTTTGTAAAACTTCTTTCTTTTTTTTTGATTTTTGGATATTATGATTTGTACAAAAATAAATACATATATATATATGTTATATGTATATCTATATATATTTAAATAAAACGTGAGTAGTGAAAGAAAGAAAAGAAATCTATTAGGGAAAATTAGATAGAAAAAGATAGTACACTCTGGTAATAGGTAAAAAGGAACATGATTTTTGGTGAGAAGTTGCAACTGTTGTCTTTGTTATTTGCGATATTATGTCAAGTCAAAACAACGTGGAACATTGGTAATGGGCTTTCTGTAAACGAAAAAGAGTGAAAAAATGAAAATGGTGGTCACGCTGGTAAAATATTTAGTCATTGTAAAGAAATGATAATTATCCTAAATTACTATTATGTGATTAATGGCAAAAATATCTTTATAAAAAAATTGGGAACTGTAATTTTAACACCGGAAGAAATATGAATAATAATAATAACAGAATTTCATATGCATACCTTCATACTTACACCCGAACGCATTTGGCTGGCATATTTTACCTACTCTGCATTTACTACTATCATAAATTCATGGATTACAAACGAAGAAAATGAGAGCTTCGAATAAACATTGTCAATCTTTGGCCATTGACATTATTGGAAAATGCCGTTGAAAACAAAGGCAATTGTAAATTTCCAATTTACAGCATCAACACACGAATGACATGACCAACGACAGCATGAATAACTAATGTCATTCCCCATGTGCGTTAAAATACACGCCACGTTAACTACTCATGCTAATGTTCTACACGTCGTGAAAGAAAGCATGTGTGTTGGCATGATACATTGTTGAGTGTTATTGTATTAGCACCTATGACCAAGCGTCATTAGAAATTTCCAAAATATTGGGATAAAGATAGCATACAAGTTCTTCGAACTTGTAAAAATGCACAACTTTATCCCACTCAACGATCTCACTAACCCCCTGCATGTCAGATACGCCCTCAGTCGTTCCGTTTTTCATGATATATCGTGAAAAAAAAGTTTGTAATGCAATATATAAGTTTATTTGTCGCGACGACGCTGCATATTGCATGTTCAACATTTTGTCAAGAACAAGCATTTATATTTCTTTGTGTATGGTTTTACAGATCCAATATAATCAAGAATGCGGATTTAATGCCCGCCGGTGGAATCGTGCCTAATAATCTCCATAACAAATTTAAACAAAGCGGAAAGTCGTCCAACCAGTCGAATGTTAAGGTCGTCCCGAAAGTGTCCAATAGCCCTGGAGCTAGCTGTAGTACCAGCAACGCAACCTCGAAATCGCCTTCCACAGGTACCGCAACGCCGTCAAGTGTTCAGCAGTCTTCCCCTACCTCCAGACGTCGCGTAGTAATCACCGCACCGCTTTCGCCTCCAACCACCCGAGCGTCCCGATCGAAAGAGACTGATAGTAATAAAATTCAACTTCGCAACTCAACCATTTCACTATCCCCCACGAATAGAAAGGGCAAAACAGCAAATAAGCAGACTGATGTAAAAGCGAAAGGAGCTTCAACTCAACCGACGCCTCCTGTACATCACAAAAAAGAGAAGGTTTCAGCTCCTCTTCTTGTCCCAAAAGAGGAATCCGATGTGCCTAAAGTCGTGACTAAGGAAAAGAAGAGAAAGTCAAAGAAGAAGAAGGCAAAAAAGAGCAAAAGTAAAAGAAAAGAAAAGAAACCTTCTCCTCCATCTCCTCAAATCGCTGTTAAGTCCAACAAGAGAGGCAGAAGAAGAAAAAGCTCTGGAAATGATGCAAAAGAAGAAGTTGAAGTATCCGAAAATGCGGTGGACGTTGAAAGAGACCAGAGGCTACTGGCAGTTAATTTCTGTGATGACCTGGATCAACGGCGACCCACCTTAACGCTTGTAACTTCACAATCTCCCAAAAAAGAAGAGGATGACGACGAAGTTTCTACAAGTGTAGTACAGCGTTTATCTACGCCCCCTCCACCACCACCACCTCCACTTGTCATAGAAAGTACAGAATGCGAACACTCGTCATTTTTGGAGCGGTCAGAAGCAGAAGATGAGCAAGTTGAATGCATTCTTCCCCATGATATCAACGAGATTGACGAGGCGGACTTGATGGACACATTGGCAGCAGACAGTGATGGCACTTCACCCAATGAAAAAGAACCAAATGACATTTCATTTATTGATGAAAATGAGAGTGTAGAAGAAGTTGAATTCAAAGTTCATGATGAGAATGTTGAGGAAAAGGCTGAACAGTTGGAAGATAATAAAGTGATGGCTGACGAAGGACACGCTCAGGTGGATAATAATCAATTGAAATTGGACGCGGAATCTGATGATAAAAGGACCATGGATGGTGCTCAAATAAATTTTCAGAATGCAAATGCTGACGACGATAACGACGAAGTTGAGTCTACACGGTTGAATATTGAGGAAGAAAATATTGAGGAAAAGAAGGAGAATATGGATGATGAGTTCAAAACTCACAATGAAAACGTTGACTACGAAGGTAAAGAAAATATTGATCAGAATGAAATTGAAATGGAAGGTGATCAAGTGAAAGTTCCGAAAGATATCGAGGATTTGAAACAAACGAATGAAAATCAAGTAAAAATTCATGAAGAAAATATCATTGAGGTGGATGACGATGAGGCGAAAGTACATGTTGAAGAGGCCAGTGCAGCATCTACTAAGCCATGGGAATTAGATATAACCTCAGAAATTAAAGACGACGATAACCTTCCAAAGGATGATGCAGAGAGTGCGGATAAGCCTGAACTTTCTACTTCAAAGACTTCCACTCCGCCAGAACACCAAACAGAATTGGCGGATGAGGAGGCAACACCTGTAGATTCAACAGAGGCACCATCTAGTTCACCAGCCAGGTCTCCATCCCCTGTTCCAAAGAAAGCATCGTCTACTGATCCTGATTCAATGCCGGCCTCTCCTTCGTTATCTGATAAAAATGAAAAATCTGAGACATCTCCTAACCCAGAAATTTCAGATATTGACAACAGTAACGAAGAGAATGCAAAAATTGAAGACAATGAATTTAAGATTGATGTAAAGAGTTTTGGAGATGAAGAGGCTGATAACACAGAGGGTGACAAATTGAAAATTTATGAAGAAAATGATGAGAAAGAGGAGACTACTAATGATGACCATTTAAAAATTGAAGAAGAAAGCGCTGCGAATGAACTTGAGAAAGTTGAAAGTACTCCTGTGACAGTTCAAGAAGAAGAAACTGATGAAAAAGACGAAAGCATGCAGCTTGATCAATCGAATGCTCACGAAATGCATATTGAGGAAGAAGGTGACAACCTGTACAATGAGTTACCGATAATTAATGAACACGATGCTTCGGAAGATCATGAAATGGATGATCACAAAGAAAGTCTGGATGTGAATGCGGAAGAAATGAATGTGGATGAAGTAAAAGTTGATGAAGAAAATGTTGAGCAGGATAGAGATCAGGTAAAAAGTCATGAAGATTTCATTGATGTTGAGGAGAATGACGATGACGAAACTATGCATGTGGACGACACCAATACAACACCATCTACACTCTGGGAATCAGAAGTAGCCTCTGTAATTAGTGACGACGATAACGTTCCAAACGATGTTGTAGAGAGTACTGATCAACCTGCTTCCGAGCCTAACCACCCCATTTCAAAACCTTCCACTCCACCAGAATACCAGACGAAATTGAACGAAGAGGACCCCGTGCCTGTGGCAACACATATTCACTCCACGGAACCACAATCTATTTCATCAGTCGGGTCTTATTCGCCTGATCCAAAGGACCCCTCTCCCCCAACTGATCTGGAATCTACAAGTCCCATTCCTCCCGCATCTCCTGAAAGTCAAAAACTTGAAACGACTATTTCTCCAAAAGTTTCAGAGTATGAGGACGACATAAAAGGAGATAATGAATTAAAAGTTATCCAAGAAGACTTGGAGGATGAAGAGGAGGTGGACGTAGAGAATGATAAAGTGGAAATCGATGAAGATATTGTCGAAATGGAGGAGAATAAGAATGATCATCAGTCGCAAACTCATGAAGATATTGTCGAAATGGAGGAG
>JAHZMT010003475.1:0-21367 GCA_027743785.1 Sinhomidia bicolor
GATGACAAGTTTTTTTTATTGAAAAGTATATTTATTTTTAATCCAAAAAATATAGGCCAATAACCAATCAAATCATCGTGTTTAAATGTTTAATGCTGATCAAATCATGGGAACTAACAACACAGACAGTTATTCATTGCCATATAAAAATGTATCAATAACAACCAAAATGTTATCGGTTTTAATACTCTTAATAAATTATTGTAACCAATGTACTGTAACCTTACGAGGAATTCATGGTCGACATGACCATGATGACAAACCATCCACGAATAAACAGTACGTAGAAAGAAAATAATAACAAATAATTCAATGTCACATTAATTATATCTAATAATGTTCATTACCTTATAAGCAACATAATAACCTTCCAATGACTGTTGCCAGCTTTTTAATCTTTAAATTCAAACTTGGATCATAAAATCAATATTCATCGACGAATTATATTGGATTTTAAAAGCGAGTTTATTTTGTCGCGATATCAATTTGATTAAAATAAAATAAAATTACATGATTTGAATATCAAATTTTTATTGAAATCGTTAATATTGCATATGAAGAATGTTTAAAAATTTAAATTCAATTTTTTAAACTGTCATTAATTAGTCATTATTAGCAGGTTTATATACATTCTTACATAGATCCAACTATCTTCAATCTTCACCAGTGGCATCAGCATTTATCTTGTCTTGAAGCAAGATGCAACAAAATGCATCTTTGTACTTTTCCTGAATAAAAATGAACGCACCAGCTTGTATTTATATTACTGGAATCTTTCTTAAATTTTGTTGAATAGCTTCCTAAAATTAGCTGGCACTATTATTTTTCATAATTCATATTGAAGAATCGATTTATTTTCGATATTCTCATCAGATAAAAAGTACGTTTATTATTACCCATTTTCCGTAAGTACATACACCTTATCATACAATTTTCCGAAACATTCCGAAAAGCATGTGTACCATTCAATATCGTGTGTCATCATCATTGCTTAATCGACATGGTGCTTTGCAAAAAAATATTAACATTTCTAGGAAGTGCAAATCGCGTTACATAACACCTTCCATCTTGCACTTTGTTCATCTCATTTAATATTACATTATCAAAGTAAGATACATAGCAAGATTTTTTGCTAGTGTGCTGCTGCAAATAAGTTAAAATACATATGTAGTTTAAAATGAATGTGGATGGCATAGCTTTTACTCTTGACAAAAACACTCATGAGTCTCCTATAATATTTCGAAACGGGTTAAAAATCTACATTTCCGAACAAACAAAAAATATAACAAGACGTGTTTTTTTACAAATGAAAATCGGTAGTAGTGCTCTTGGCTGTATTTGACTACTTTTCCTGATCCTAGTTGTCGTGGAAGTGAGTGGTTCCAACTTTTTTGAACACGAGATGAAGAGAATTCACGTGCATTATTAATCTAGCAAATGCTAAGTAACAAATTTAATTTAATTTACTAACACTGGTTACATAGGAATTTGCAGATATCTTTAGGGTTTGAGCACCAACTAAAACTACATAGGTATTTCAAAAAAAATATGACAAACTGACAAGTCTGTATAATTGACATTCATGTACCTTTACATTACAGATTTTTGACCTTTCATAGCGTGCCGAGGCAGGGATTTAGTTCATTGTGGGCTTTTGTATTTATTTTGCTAACCACAACCTTGTGGGTCGAATCATCAATCAGTAACGTGGCAGTTGAAACATAACGAGATAATGGAAATAAATAAATGCAGTCATAAAGCCATATCAACAGCACCTCTATCATCATAAAATTCATTCTCAATAATCATACATATATGCCATTATCATTGATGGACTAGTTTCATGATTTATGAATGAAAGTAAATAGATGTCTTATATTTCATTATTCCAGAATTCTTTAAAAGCTGAATGAAGCACAACGTCGATACGAAATGACGAATGACAATAACAATATTACACATTATGTAACTTAATATCAAAAACTTGAACATTAAAAGGGAGGATTTTAAAGGCGTTATGAATGAGCGTGTGTAAAACTATGAATGAATAAAGTCATTAAACTGCATAATAAGTCAATGAATGTTTTCCCAATTGGACCACTAGTGTGCCCCCACGAAGACGTTGATTCCCATCGATTTTAATTTGTATATGAATAACACGGCGTAACTACGGAGTAACTGAATTTCTACTAAACCTTAAAAGGGAGGATTTTAAAGGCGTTATGAATGAGCGTGTGTAAAACTATGAATGAATAAAGTCATTAAACTGCATAATAAGTCAATGAATGTTTTCCCATTTTTTTGCTTGTCAAGAAATTAAAAAGCGATCATAAATGTAAACAAAAACAAGATGTGGATAGAAGAACGAAAAAGACGAGAGTTTAGTGAAAATTTATCACGGGATGATGCTATATATTATTATAACTGTAAGAAAAATGTCCCTAAAAGTACCTAAAAGCTAGAAAGATGAGATGACCGTATGTTGTAATATTATCTGATCTCCATTCATTCACTCTCTCAAAAGCCGAGCCTCACATGTCAATTCTGATATTTTTTATGTAGCACAGAAAAAAGAGAACGGTTGTGCTTGCCATTTATGAATTACAACAACATTAATATATATATTTTTGTGCTCACCGTTATGCTGCACTTTAAAAAAATATATAAGGCTGTAGTATTCATTGAACCTGCGGTTGCCTATTTCCTACTTACATGCATTATCATTATTATCGTGCAGCAATCTCGATCATATACATTTTTTCCCATATGAATTCTATGACCTTTTTCTAGCCCTATAATTGAAAATATAAAAACATAATATCTTCTATTCTATCGTACTTGCTAGAGACTCCCAGAACTCATTCTTTTCCATTTATGACCATATCGTCGTCATTATCATCATTATGATCATAAATCCTTACTCATACTATTACCATGCATTGATATTGCAATTGCTTATTATTATTATTGCTACTACTACTACAAACTATTGAATATTAGATATTTTACGAATCCTCCGCAATCTGCACACACTTTTTCATGTGGATAATAATAATGATCATGGTGTGGTCGTCTTTTTTCATACTGACTGTCCGACTTGTGTGAGTAAATTGTAAACACAACACAATAGCAATGCACACGTTCTTCGTGGTAAATTTCATCATCATCATCACTCTTACTACTACTATTCCTAATATCACTCCAATGTTCTTTTTACGTGCATATAACACCTTACACCAACCAACACGTAAAAATGCTAATACATATTGTAGTAGGAGAGCAGAAAAGATTTTCCTTTCGCCACCACATAACATTTTAGATGTTGATTCCCCTTGTTGGTACGGCTGAGAAACGTGTTCAAATCTGACCAGTTGAATGGGACTTGTACTTTTTTCTATGTATCAACAACAGCAGCAGCAACCAGTCCAGAATCCAGCAGAAATGTTTTTGATATATGTGTAAGTTACACTCATGAATACTATAATACCACATGCTCATATAAAACAAGACTAGGGAATGAATTTGAAAGCATAAAGTTTTCCAACTTTGAGATGAGGAAGGGAGTTTTTCATGTGTGACGTGACGGGAAGGTTTCCACTCCCCATACCATATTCCATCACCCCAGATTAATCTCACAGTGCCCCGAACTCATTTTTAAAACAAAAATTTGCTTTAATATGAAAACGTGATATTATTCTTTTATAACTCTCATCAATAGTGTCGTCCAATCTCCTGACGGGATGCTCATGAGGTATTGACAAAATAACAATGATTGTGGAAGGAAACGTTCTCAATCAGTCCTCAATATCGAGAGGTGTCCATGTCCATTTTAGAGCACAAGGTGCCTGCTCACACATTACATGTAGTATTTATCTTGTTTGGGTCTTTTTGTACTCTGTAGAGTGAATGTGTCGCCGTTGTCGGTCGGTCGGTACTAATGCACTACATATAATTCGGTATATGGGTACAATATGAAAACATATACCTATATATTTGGCATAAAGCTAAAAGTACACACACACGTTCAATAATAATAATCCATTGCACTTTACTTGTCTTTGGGCCTGAGTTGGTGTTTTGAGTGTGTACGTTACTCTTTTACTCCACACACCACTACTACTCATTCCATAATATATACCATGTTCGCTCACTCCAATTGAAAGAGTAAAACAGTACGACAAGACTAAAAAAAGGAAAACAACAACAGGCAGGGTTGAGCAGGAACCTCGTATGCACTTTTTCAAGTTTCTCATTCAATTCAACCCATATGTAATGAACCGAGAACCGATGGATGCGTGATGATGATACATTTTAAGGTATGCCATCATATATGTATCTGCCTGCCTACTTAACTTGAAGAAGCATATACATTCACTAAATACGCTTATAAAAAGTGCTAAATGTAAAAGACACCAAACACATAAGACGGAGAAGACAACATCAACATCTGAAAATGCTCTCTGAACACTCAACTGACTGAAGGAGTCCATACGTTGAGATACACACACTGCTACACACAACAAAATATTATTATCCCACCTTCTCCTCAAAAAAAATTTTCTTGCAAAAAAAAAGAGAATGTCTTGTCTGTTGTTGTAAAGTAGTGTTGTTGTGTAGCCATCTAGTCTTTAGGATGATTCTGAAAGGGAAAGGAAACAAGAAAATTATCATCATCACCAAAATCAACATGAAGAACATTACCACCACCACCATACTCATCATCAGCAAATGAAGAAGCAGTACAAGTTTGGGAATTTGCAGTAGTAGTACTAATAATAATAACAGTTTTAGCAAAGTAAGTTTAAAAAAAATATATCATGGAATTTTAGCCATAATATAAAAAAGTATTATAAGTAATGATATTATTATTATTATTAATATTAAGTAAGCAAAAAACTAAGGCTCTAGAGAGAGCAAAGAGAAAAAGTGTATGATCATCATCCTCAATAATAATAATAATCTACCTATATTGTACAAATACAGAGCAGTTGTAAAAAAAGGCAACTTGTCGTCGACTTCAAAATATATAATGCTGCTACTGCTCTCCTACTACTGTGCTGTTGCCTGCCACTTTTTAAAAGTAAATCTGAGATGATGATGATCAGGATGATCATGGTGTGTACTTTTACTACTTACAACCGTCACTACTACTAGTATTTACTATTAATAATACGACCAATTCCCTTTTTGTGAATGTAAAAAAGGAGGAGAGGAGGAAGATTGCCACACTTTGCCTTTTCATTTTACTACGTACTATCTTACTATTTTGTACAAAAAAACTGTTGTTATTGTGAGCATTGAAATTTTTTCGTCTACTCATTCTTCTTCTATCAACTATGCTGCTGCTGCTGCTCAAGAAGAAGAGTAAAAGGAAAAATGTGTCTGAAGAAAACGAAACGATATATAGTGAGATAACCATGAGCAGATAACATTATAATCAACATTATCATCGTCATCGTCTTCTTCTATATCATCGTCACATCATGCATGCATGATACATTATTTAGTTTAGTTAGCTTTTTACACGACATACATTATTATACCAGTTAGGAGTCACAGACAGACTGTAAACTTTTTTTTTTAAAATTAAGCTAGTCAATAAGTGTACGCAAGCCCACTCTCTGATTTCCACTCTTGTTTCCTTCTTCAAGATCAGATCACATAATAATAATAATACATATACATGGTCGTCCGTCGCTGTTGATTTTTCTTAATCTGTTTAAGTAGGATTTTTCTCAGTGTTGCTTGCAGCAGCAGCTTCACACATATTTACAAAAAAATTGCTGGTAAAAGGAATCCTCCTTAACACTTTTTGTGCCGCTAATATACTATTACTACTGCTGCTTCTGATGATCATGATAGCGTTGATACTGAATACTGCTGGTTGGTAATATTACATACTACATATAATGAAATGTGAAAAAGAACAAGACAACAAAAAGAATATAAATAAGAAAAAAGTTTTTCTCTACATTTATTACATACTTAACCGATAGTTTTCTGCACAAAAACAAAAATAAATGGGTTTACAACGAGTATTTATATGTAAGTAAAAAGTATTGTTCTTTTTTCTACATGGAAAAATATACAAGTACGGTTTTCATTTATATATCAATTAGTATATAACAAGTTTTAAAACATTAAGGTAAAAAGTGTCTTATTCCCGTACGGGAACGGTGGCAAAATAACAGCGCAGCGTGCTTTTAATATTATTATTTTGTATATATGTGTAGCCAGTCACCCACCATCACCGCCACCACGCCACATTCATTCAGCAAAAAAAAAATTTGCAGCAAAAAATTACTATACATACACACATTCTACCTACAAAAGTGTGCAAAAAGTTAATGTGATTACTACTTACTTACTTTACTTACTAAACTATACTGCTCACTGTTTGTGACTAGTGGTCTCTGCCTGGTAAAGAGAGAGAACTGCATGATGATTGTGATGACGATGATGATGGTATTATGATGATAATGCTTACATCAATATTGTCGTCATTTTTATTATTACATTATATTTACTGCGATCAATTCGTTTTCCTACGTTAAGAAAAGTACGACGACGACGAGAACTGCTACTACTACTGCCATATAAAAAAAATAATCAAATCAAACCAGCCAGCCTGCAGCAGCCAAAATAGTCCTTCTTTTCTACTCTTGTTTTTTGTGAATAATAATAATTATCATTATTTATACATTTATGTATACAGTGGTGGTGAGGCGATGATGATGTTAGTATTTTAGAAAGAAAGAAAAAAAAAGAAGAAATTTGCTGAAAAAATGTAGTAAGAATGTGTGTGTGTGACTGTGTGCACTGCACAACAAGTACGTATTATTATTAACATGATAACCAGAGCAGCAGAAGTAGTAGTAGTAGCCGACAAGTAGTTTTTTTGGTTTAGTTAGTAATAGTAATGATGATGTTATGTGGAGAAGACTGAACTCTGTTATATATATTTATATATATATGCTTGCGTATTAGTCGGCTACTTTTTCTACTGTTTTTGCTAAATGGAGGAAAAAAATGTGTGAAAAAGTATTAAAAAAGATGAAAGGAAGTTGCATGGCATGGCGTTGTTAAATAGATTGAACTCATTCTTATGTGTAATGTATGCAATATGCATGTACTACAAGTCTTTCTCTTAAATTCGATAATGTGCACCTAATTCCAGAAGGACAACTGCAGCATTAAGAAAGAAAAAAGAGTTAAATAGAAGAAAAAGCAAAAAAAGCCGAGTCAATGATAAGTATGTGATGTGTGGTGATCATGATGGTAGTATGAATGTGTAGGTACGCAAGTGAGAAACAACAATAATAATAATTATTATTGCAATTTTATTATTAAAAAAAAGAAAATTATCGAGCAGTTTTTTTCAATGTGATTGGAACAAAGATGGGAGTGTAAAAAGAAAGTTAGAAAGTTGGTTAGTTTTGGAGGGTAATTTAAAGCAATTGATCATCAACTACGTTTACAGCAGCAGTTGTGGTATTATATGGTTTTTTTTGCAAAGCAGAACAGTGAGGATATAGTCAATTGTTGTGACAATTTTAGGTAGATGGTTCTGACAATTACATCATTGTTGGACTCCCACCACAGCTGGACGATTTATAAGCATGATAGTTTTTATAGAAAATGCACGCACAACTTTTATGTGAAGCAAATATAAACAAATTTCAGTTCCCAGTGGGCAGCAAGTAGCAATCACCTGTACTTTTGTAGTAATTATAAGGGCATAAAACGTTGATGACGTTCCATTAGAGATTGAAAACTAATTTTTGCTTTTGTTTTATATGTCTATTTTAAGGAAAAAATTAAAGCAAACTAAATTGTAAACCACAACTTTGTGTTTTGGATGGAAGATGATCGTTTGGTTGATCCTGATATAATCAATCAGCTTGTTGGCAGCAGATTACTAACGCTGAAGGAAGACTGACAACTACAACAACAACAAAGCCCACCTGCCTCTGTTTATTTTTGTGCTGGTGTGTGTATAGTATGAAAGCAAGATTTACTAAATGACTGCTGCTAATTATTGTCTTTAGACTTGATAAATATATAATGGTGTGGTGAAGATGAAAGTGAAAAAAAGTTTTGTGTTTTGAATTTGTCAGAAACGAAACACTTTACTCACTTTACTGGTCCTAGTTTAGTTTAGGAACTTGTCAATTCATTTCAACACTCAAAAGTCAAAACCGTCAGTGGCTTTTTCCCTCAGGAATATTTTATCTTACCACCTCCTTTCTTAATCCGCTCTGACTTATGAAGCTCTCGTTTTGGTAGGTGTTAGGTCGTCAATCTTCTTTTTTTGTTTTTTTTCGTACTTTTTCCTCTCTTGTTTGATAAAGTACCTCATGTGTTTAAAAATATTCAATGTAATGTTCTGTTTAAAAAATAAATTTGCATTAACAATCAAACAGTCATTATAAATATAAATAAATGAGTGTTGAATAAAAGTGCATTTAAGAGCGCAGCGGTTAAAGCTGGTGCTGAAGTCTGATTTAGCTAGTGTTCTTAACATTTGCAATGTTTGTATTAATACTTCTTTTTATTGATATATGCTCATGAGTCATGAGTTTTCTATATTTTTGAGAGACTGCGAGTAATAAAAAGAAATTTACAAGCAGTAAAATTTTATTATTGAGTCATTCAAATAAATTATAAGCAGTGTCAGGATATTATATTTTTAGTCAGGTCAAAGTGTTCAGTAAAAAGACTAAGTATTTAGCAAAGAGTTGTAAGGGACGGTGTACTGCATGAATTTGAGACACTGATAGAAAAAAATTGAAGTCATCGATTCGAAAATCAACAGACAGCCACATATATAACTCTATGAAACTGCAACATCTTTGCAAGATTGAATCGTTTGGATTGAACGGACTGTGTGTACCATTCGTCCAAATAAGTTAACTAATCTGGATTCCCGAAAGCTATGACGATTTGATTTGGCGCAACGCACAGTAAGTTAAAACATTACATAAAAATTTATAAAAGGGGGGTTGGGTTAAAGTTTTTGCCAATTAGGCTGTATTATATTGTACCCCACAGACGATGGTTGGTCAGTTGAAGGAGGATGTTGCAGAATGGTACCAGGGTCTTTCTGCACATATGCGGATAGAAGCTATGTGCACCTTGATAGATCTTAGCATGCCGTTTGAGATACGGTTCCTTGGGTCCTTAATTGAACATTTAGGCAGAAAGGATTTTGGAAGCTTGAGGGATGCAGAGTCCAAAGCAAACTCCTTTACGAATGCTAATCCTGATGACAAAAAGAAATTGCTAAAATCGTTGGCGGAGGTGACTACTGGATGTCTTGTTAATGGGACCCAGTACGCCAATCCGTTGATGCACTCTAATAATTGTATGTTTTATTTAACGTAAACTATAACAATGAACAAGGTTCAATATATTTAACTTTTGTTTCTGCTGATTTACTATATAGTCAACGACTCACCGGGAAATCGTCCTAGTCCAACACATAGCTCAGATTCTAAAGGACGTCAGCTTTCGATATCATCATCTGAAGCTCTTAATCATCACATCAATGACCATGGATTGCCAACACATGACCCTCCTTCAAATTGTCATGACTCTTTGGGACTTAAAGGGAGTGGAGCAAAAGGAGTCTCCTCTGGAATGTCTAATCATATTGGATGCAGTAGCGAAGAGGAAACAGAGTCAATGTGTATAGCAAATGATCATAAGCGCCGCAAATTAATTCTGTACATTTCAGTGTTGCAACCAACGAATCATGATTGTGCTAATCTATATTACACGGTCCTTTCCGACATTGATGACAGTCCAGTTTTAGCGTGGTTAGAGGATCTTGATAAAGATGCCCAAGAAGAAGTTTCTTTGCTTTATACTTTGGCTAGTCGACATCCTGCATTCACCTTTGAACAGCGAATGTTTTTGGGAACAGTAGCAAATCGAGTTAATGAAATGATTGGTTCAAAATTTTCATCTCGGGGGAGTACAGGAACGCCTCATCAGACTGCTCAAGCTCATAACAACGTAAGTCCAGCAGCACATCCGGTATACATCAATCACGCACCGTTATCTCAGGTATAAAATGAAACATTATCATGTAACAATAAAAAGTATATTTAAGCAATTTCTGTAAAATCTGTTTTCCTAATTTTTCATCTCTACACAGGCTATGGACCCAAAATATGCTGCAGCCAGCGGATACTACATTTTCACTGCTCCTCAAACCATGCATATGCAAGCAGCACCACATCAACCTTCAGCCAATAATGGTGAACAAATCCGAAATACAGCTGTATCGGGTCCTTTTCCTGCGTATGGTCCGTTTAGTCCGTACTTTGTTTCTCATCCTCACCATCACCCTGCTGCAGCACTTCCTCATCCGACCGCCCTAAATCCCCACTACGCGCAAAACCTTATAGGATCACCCATGCCTATTCCGTCATCATCATCGGTAGTGACTACGCCCACTGGTCAAAATTTACACCAAACAGCTGCTACAGCACCGTTAGTAGTAAATTCTGTGCCGTCAGTTGTGGGTAGTAGTAGCAGTAGCAGCAGTAGTAGCAACCATCAGCTTTCGTCATCAAAAGGCCAAAACTCTTCCCAGCCCCTTCCTCCACCTCAAGTGATTTCCTCGTCATCAAACTCGATATCTCAACAGAGCTGTCTATCAACTCCTTCCCGGACGTCATCAGTACCTTTTCAAAGTGAAGCAAATAGTGTGGATGGCGACTCGGCAGAGGAGTCATCAGAAAATTGTGACTGGAATAGTCCCGAGTCTTCACCATTTGAAAGCCCTCCACAGTCTTTGACGCCTAGTAGAAGTCAATCCCCTCCCTCGGGAGTACCTAATAATACGTCAGTGCAAGCAGTATCATTGACGGGTCATAGTTCTACCTTTCTAGTAACCTCAACGGGAAACTCGGCGTCCTACGGTGGTGGTGGCGGCGGTAGTGGTCCAGTCAACAGTAGTAGCAACTGCAGCAGCTCAGCTTCAGCCATTATCAAGACTGAGATTCACTCTAGTTTTGTGACAACCGCAACGACCTTTACTTCTGCGTCCACTCCCTGTTCCACCTCTGTATCTAGTAATAATAATAATGGAGGTGGTGGTGGGAATGGTCATGTTATACACAGTAATGTGAATTCCTCTTCCAGTAACAACAGTCTTAACAACTCATCAAATAAGACTCTATCCAGTAGTACGTCACTACACCACCTACCGTCACAACAATCACATCATTCTCTACCTACATCGTCATCGTCGGTTGTTCGAAACCAAGCAAAAAATACTGCATCAGTTTCTGGCAGCAACAGTAACACTAACCAGTCTTTCTCAGCTCATCCTCCTCCGTTAGCCACAGTGGTGGTTTCCTCTCCAGTGATATCTGTGTCACAGCAGCAACAACAACCACAAGCACTACCTCCTCCCCCACAAATGATGGGCCCTAATGTTCCAGTGCATTTGCAGCAGCAAACGTCCGTATTAACATCTGTAAATAGCGCGGGTGGTGTCATTTCACATTCCATGTCATCAGCAAATGCCCCACCTCTAGCAGTGGCATTTGCCCAACAAACTCCTCATGGTGCTCATAATAATATCGGTCTGAATACAAGTTTACCTCCACCTCCTCCACCTCAACAACAAAACAGCTATGCGTGCTTTCAGCACATGAATAACGTATCCTTTGGTGGAATGAACGCGGGAGCAGCGTATAGGGCACCATCTCAGGGTGTTCTCACCAGAAACCCGTACGTCCAACCACATGCTGCAGCTGCGGCAGCAGCCAATGCTCTACTAAATAATCAAATGGTGATCAAAGGGTCTGAAGTGCAACGTGTTCATAACGTACACAACCCTCTCCAGAGACAAAAAACTCCACTCCAGAACACTCCAAAAAGGAGAACTAACGTGGGCGGTGGGGGAGGTCTCGTCAATATGTCTACAATCGTAGCAAGCGGTGGACCTACGCACGCTAATAATTCCCAGAGTACAAGTAATAGTGGTGGTGGTAAAGGTGATGAAGTGTCCGACTCATCAAAAGACATCACCAGCAGAACCAACGACATTGTAGTTAGTGCTAATAATCCGTCGAGTAATAAGGGTACTCAACAGCAGCAGCAGCAACAAGAAAGGACTACAGGTAGTGTTGGTGGAGGAAAATCCTATCACCATGTTACGAACGGTCTAGTGAACACTCATACAAATAATAATAGTGCTGTTGGTGGTGGTGCTGTGCTACCTGGTAATGCTCTCCCAACTAACAACTCTGCTGTCATCAATAATCCTCCACTTCCTCAAGCGGCCGTGGCAATCAATTCGTCCTCTAATCCTGGTAAGATTTTTTAAAATCCAAGACAAATTGCTTTTTAGTTTTTCAAATGCACATCCTACAATTCTTGCTGGTCTCTGTAAAAGGTGGTCAGATAATGCAGACTGCTGCTGTTGGTGGTAAAGGTGGTGAGGACGGTTTGCTTGGTGATGGGGGTGCGGTGCTGGACAGCTACCCAACTACTGTAAATCAGTTACCATATCACATAAATGGACCTCAAATTTACGGCCATCCTCCAGGACCATACATTCAGTTACCAAATGGCTATATGACATCACCGTACTACCCCGGCACAGCGATGGCGGTTGCTGCTGCGGCTGCAATGGGAGCCGGAGGGCCCGGTCCTGTTCCTCCTTCAACGGAGATTATGATGAATCCAGCTGGTGTTCCACATTTCTCCTTCCCATTCACGATACCTCAAAGTTTTTCAAGCCCCCAACAAGCCAACAATCCTTCAGGTGGCGGGGGTAACAAGGGTATTAACAACGCCAAAGATTCATCTACAAAATCATCAAACAGCATTGTGCACGGGAATGGAGGGAATAACGGAGGCAGTGGAAATGGAGCGGATGGAAATAAAACAATGCCAACAAATCAACATGACGGTCACGGAGGGGGTGGTCTTCCATCGTATCCCATTGGTCCTTCGTACTATACCACTGTCGCAGCGCGTACACCTACACAGCCTAATAGAAATAATAGAGGAGTTATTCTTGATATCGGTGGTGCCTTAGGTAGGTGACAATGGCATATAACAGATTCCACAACAAATATCTAAAATTATTTTCTAACCGTTAAGATTGGGATAATGATACATGTAGAGGAGATCTGGAAGATAGTTATAAGTTACAAAACGTAATTAAGTTACAAGTAAAATTTAATGGATCATATACATACGCGAGGCGTTCTTTTGTTTCTGTTTTTTCTATATTGAGTTTTATAGATAATTGCACGCTTCATTTCTCTTTGTGACTCCAAAACATTTTGTGGTACATTATCTTCTGAGAGATTGAAATGTTGAGATATCTAGTAGATTATTTTTTGCATTTTTGTATGCTCCTTTGCTTGTCAACAGGTAATAATAGTTTATCACCAGTGAGTGTTGTTGACGTAGCTGTTATGCCTCCGCTGGACGAGCTAGTAGAGACTGTACATCGACCGCGGAAAATTTCCTGTTACAACTGTGGAGCAAGCAATCATCTAGGACCTGATTGTAAAGAAGGTTCCATGGAAGAGATGACTCGACGTAAGTTATTAAAAATGTATATTAAAAATATACATATAATTTTTAATTATAGATTGGAAAATTTACTAATTTTTTACTAATTTTGTTTTTACAGATCAGTTCCGTGTAAATTATTCCGGACCATCATCTGTAACTGCTGACGGGAAGGATGGAGACTAGAAACAAGACAAAGTTGATTTTTCTTAACGATGATAAATTATTCTACTAAATTAGGTTATATAAGTTATATAAATCAGGTAATGATCTTCATGCCACTTCACTACATAATCGCAACGCAGTGATGATGGTTTATGCAACGCAAGCAACTACTTTTATTATTACGCTGTAACTATTATGCAATACGTTTTTTTCTTTCGATGAAAAAAAACTTTTTTAACTGACGTAAACTACTGAGAGATAATGTTGTATGCAAGAAGAAAAGGCAAAATAATACTCTTTTAATGGTTGTTGTTAATGATGGTAATATATCTAACTATGCATTAAGTTGTATGCAATACAGAGTGTTTTGACGAAATACAATATACAGAGTTAAAATATCAACAGAAAATAATAATAATAATAACGCAAACAAAGATAATAATATCAAAAGCGCAAAAAGAGAATCTGTGTTGTACATTATCGTCATCAACAATACGATCATGCATAATAATAATAATTGTACATAAGTAATAGTAATTCTGTCTCTCGAAAAGAAACATTGAAAATGAACCTGGAAAAATATTTTAAAAGTTATAATAATGTAAAAATCGCAGCAAAAAAATTACATCGCATTTTCTCGCAAAAATCTATACCCTGTTATTAATATTATGTTGTATACATTGTAATAATAGAAATCGTGTAGCAGATTAGCAGTAAACAGGACGCATGAAAGTAGTTTTGATCGATCGTCGTAAAAGGAACAAAATAATTTTTAAAAACAATAAATTATATACGACGACTATTCGGCATTGGACTAGTAAATAATAATTATTGTTAAATAATAGTGTAGGTTTATTAAAAATGTAAAAAAGTACATGTACATAGGCATCGCAGCAGCCGCACACGAACGAAAAATTTGCTCAGGAAAGCATAATTTTCTCTCTAAATTGTCCCTTTTTTGTTTTCTTGATGAGTTTTTAAGGCCCAAAAAGTCATATGTTCTTCATGATGATGACGATAGTACAGTGTAATTAAAAGTCAATGAATAGAAAATCGGAGGGATTACGTAAAAGTTTAAATACACTGAAAGCCTGCTACTTTCTTTATTCTAAAATTTTTGCTTTAATTCAGATGCAAAAACAGACAAAAATTTGTGAAATAACGGTGTGTTGTATCAGTTTTATGGAATTATTTGTATTTGATTTTGGTACGCTTCGTTTGTTCTTGTTCCACTTTTACTATTTGCGAAATGACAAAAAAAACGAAAAAACAGCTTCATCAACAGCAATAGACATTTTTTATAAAAAAATAGCTGTTTCATAATAATATAAAAAACAAAAATGCAAGCTACACTTATTATTATTGTAATAAGTATGCAACTAATAATTGTATATGAGCAAAAAAAAGTCAAGTTAATAATGTGCTTTTATTGACAAGATACAATACCTCACTGTTCAGTAATAATAATTAATTGTCAACTGTTGTTGTTGTAGATGTATGTATGGCAGTACGGCATAATATACATGTATAAAAAGATTCAATGCAACTTTTCAAAAACAAACAAAACACAAACCAAAAGCAATTAAAAAACTACCTATGCAATTACAAAGAAACAAGTCATATATGATATATACAAAAACACTTTCTTCATCCGAGACTAAAAACTATATGATTAATTTATAGGTTAAAAAAGAAAACTGTGAGATTCTTGTTGGTGAATATAAGTTGGCTCAGTTTGTTTGTGGCTTAATTTTCCATAACTTTGGATTATCGATTAATGATAATGATAATAATTATTAATATATAATATTTACATTGCTCATACTCTTACGATAATATCATTTTAGCATAAGTGGTTTTATGCATATAATATTTTTCCTGGTTACTCGTTTGCATGAACTTTTTTACAACTTTTACAGTGAGCTGTAATCTCAGAGTTTTGTTTCTCGTAAAAAATATAAATAGTCGTATTCTGTAGTTGATAGAAATGTGAAGGTTTTTATGGTTGAGTGCTCTATACATTTGTGCTGTTTTAAACAAGTCGGCTAAGCCCAAACGCCAAATTCAATGGCTTTAACTATTATATAAAAATAGTGTGCATACAATACCTGTATATGCCTTGCTAACGCTGTATTAATGTCGTCGAGTATTTTTTTCTGCGTCACTGTCTTCATCTCATTTTTAATTTTTTTAAACTTTTAGATTTTTTAAAAGCATCTTTTAATTTGATAATTAAGGTAGTTTTATAAGGAGGGGCTCTGTACGGTACACAACAGCACTGATATCATATAGAAGTTATAATATTATATAAAAATAAACTTGTCAATAATTATAAAAAAATTAAATATAATTTTATTTGTGTACCGTGCCCCATATTATACATTTATTTAAATTTATTTAGGTTTTTCATTGCAGCAATGTTTAGTATAATTCAACGTAAATGTGCCAATAATTGTTACACTATTGAGTTATATGCAGTTCGTAACAAAGAAATTTATCGTCATTTAATTACCATTATGCAAGCTAATATTTTTTACTGGAACTAGGTATCTCTGTTTAATTTGTTGCCGTATTCATCCGATAATTCAGCACGATGAATTTCATCGTCCTGAGTGCTGTTGATGTTTGAGCAGTGTTGTTGTTTAAATGGCGGTCTATAGGTATGAAAATTACTGACTTTGTGGTGGTGTGAGGTGATGATTATGATGATGGGATATTGCTACATAATATTAATTAAGTACGCAATACTGTTAATGTGTTAAAATGCAATACGTTTTTTAAAAAGCCATTATATCGCTACGATATATATGCAACATGCAACTAAAAAAAATATTTTAAAAAAGTTTTAAAAAAGTATAATATTAACGCAATATATTATGTCATTGTTGTTGTCTGTTTTTGTAGAAAAAGCAAAGAAAAGGACACTTCTGGTCATTCGCATTTAGAGAAGCTTACTATTATTATGATTATTATCATATTAGTATACTATATCATTAAAATAATTAAGCACATCGTTTTAATTGTTACGTTAAATAATTCTATTCTATTGCAGCATCTACTTCTACATATATGAAATAATAACAATTGTGCATTTTTATTACTACTTTATTTAATAATTATTCAACAATAAAAAGAGGAACAGTGTCTTGATGATTTTCACTTGATTGGAGAGAGGAGGGAAAAAAGTTGACATAAAATATGTCATCGTCTACTATACTATTACTACGTTTACGTCGTCGTCGTCGTGTCGTATTATTACAATTATTACTATAATAAAAAACATATATATATATATATACGTACGTAAATTTACAATATTTTATGTCACAATAGTTAAGGGCCCAACGGTGTCATATTACTTTAAAAGTTGTAACAAGTACATACATACCTACCTACATCATTATTATTATATACATACCTAAAATACACCTTTACGAGAATGAAGAGAAAGAAAAAAAATGATTAAAAATATTATATAACGGTTTGTAAAGAACAATGATAAAAATATATATCGATTATTACAATAAAAAAACGTTTCTGATAAAAAGTCATGATGAAAATTTTATGAAAAAAGGTTTGTATTCATTATTACATTTCAAGTCGAGAAATTTGTTAAACTTTGAATTTTATTGCATTTTTCTTATATAAAATAATATTGCATGCGATTAACATATACCTACTTTAAGATTTAGCCGTTTGACTGTTTAGATGAAAGTTTGCCGTCAAAAGAGTAGTAGTGCCGACATTATTCATTTTCATCATGGCGACTTGTTCATCTTCAGATGAAGAGGCCTCCTCCTCTTCACTTCCGCTAGCAGAAGAGTTTTCAGAATTCAGAGCTACTGTGTTGCCATCCCTTTTGATTTTTTGAGAATGGGGTGGAGGGTAGTAGTGAACCTGGCAAAATTCCATTATGCGATCTAGCGCCACCAAAAGCACGTTTTAAGTTTTTCAAAGGCAACGTCTGCATTTTGTTGTACTTGACCAATGGTATCATCGAAAAAGGACTGCGGAGTGTTTCTTAATATTTCTGGAAGTGCGCCCTGTACCAATGTATTGCTTCCAATGATTCGTTGACTGAGACTCTGCAACGCTGCACGAGCCTCCGTAGCAAAAACATTGTTTCTGTCGTGGATAAGTATCCATCCC
The DNA here is from genome assembly GCA_027743785.1 of Sinhomidia bicolor. Lineage (NCBI taxonomy): Eukaryota > Metazoa > Arthropoda > Collembola > Entomobryomorpha > Entomobryidae > Sinhomidia > Sinhomidia bicolor. Next base: position 17,860 of record JAHZMT010003475.1, read on the forward strand.
ATACGCCATCCAGGAACAAGGAAACGTTTAGTAAGGCCACTGCACGTGAGAATTGGAACGTTAGTACTAAGAGTGGCCAAAGGATGGAATTCCTCGCCCTTGAAAACCTTTAAAAAATGCAATTAAACACAATTAACAAAACATTCATCGGACCGTCAAATTTTGGACACTACACAAGTAAAATACAACTTACGAAAAAATCATAAATTTCATCTGCAATTATCGGCACGCAATTTCTTTCCGCAATGGCCAGAATGTCACGCAAGTGCTTTTCGCTGTACACCGAGCCACAAGGATTACTCGGATTATTGACTACAATAGCAGCCGTGTTCTTGTCGATGAGTGATTCCATGTGCTCCAAATCCACTTCCCATGACTTTTCCGGCTATTTGTACATTCAAAAATATTTATGAAAGCACTAGGTCATAATGTATTCATTCAGTGGCAATAATGCTTTCCCCATGGTTTACCAAGAGATTGTAGTGCTTTGTGTTAATGCCATATCCATTGGCTAGAGTCCGGTAAATGGAGAAACCGGGACGGGGCATCAATATATGTTGACCTCTGGATGCTACCGCAGAGATACATAAATCCAACGCATGGGAACAACCACTGCACAGGATTACGTCCTACAAATTGATAACTTGTATGAGTATTTTTTATTGGCAAAATGAAAATGGAGCTTAAACTGGTTTTACGTGATTGTGGAGAAAACAAGTTGCGTAACTCAAGCATAAAAACGTGGGTAGATTATAAACTGGTACTTACATTTGGCGAAACGGGTGCTGAGGGTGTGGAGTAGTACTCGGCAACTGCTGCCCTTGCCTCTCCATATCCCACTGTTGGAGCATACCCATTAAATCTCATGGAAGTGATAGCATTTTGAATTGCGTCAATGATTGCTTCGTGGGGCTTTAGGTTTCCAAAGATTGTTGGATCACCTATTATCAAAAGTCACAATATGAAGGTTATTTTGGAAAATCTTTCCTCTTCATTTGCATGTCTTTCACTGTCCTATAATTAGCAAGTGATGAAATAACTTGATACAGCAGTGTTATAGCAGTCAATACTGGTTACTGCGGACAGGTTTTTAGCGTTACCAAAAAATATGCATGAACATGTTGTTGTTTTCTTATTCATATCTTGACCTACGAAATAATATGTAGTAGTGCAATGCGACTACGGTACGCTGCCAATGGCTGCCATTGCAAACTTATAAGAATGATAGAAAGTATCTTGCTTCTTTACGAATTCCGCCATTTTGAACAGACAATGCAGCACGTACGTATGGCTACATATTCAAACCGTAAAATGCTTAGGATTTTTGAATGTTTTTGTGGTCAACTTACCAATTGATAAAGCAATCATATATTTCTCGGGGTGAGGTTCCAACTTCATGCTATCCACGATGGAGCGAATGGGATTAAAAGTGCTCTTGGCAAATTCCGAAGATCGGACATTCCAAACGAGCTTCCTTTGTTGCTGCACTCCATGATTCTGATGAGAATCCGTTGTAGCTGCATTGTCATTGTTGTTGCGATATGAATCTCCCGAAAATTCAGGCATAGTTGCAGGTACAACAAAACAGGCACTGTCTAGTTGCAAAGACAAAGACTATGCGTCGTCTGGACGGGTAAATGGGAGACACAAAGGGTGATGGGATACTTTTGCCGCAATCACAACAATCACACTAAGCTTCTGCTACTTGAACTGACCTCTTTAAAAGAGAGATTAGTCTATAGTATTTAATATTGTTCTACGATTGTTCAATGATACTTTTCACGTAATGGTCTCAGGAATGACAAAGGCGTAGCAATAGTAAGGGTTGTTGTAATACTTGAAAACGAAATAAGGGTGAGCAAATGCACAGAACTGCTGGGACGACGGCGAGATATCCGTAGATACAGACAGGGATTTCATGAAGAACACTCAAAAAGGCAACCAGTGCCAAAAATAAAAAGGTAAATTATAAACACTCTAATGAGAGGACTACAACGGTGATAAGTGGATTGGCTCCAGCTCGACTTGCTTCCTTGTTCCGCGAAATTATTTGTAGTAAAATAGTAACCTGGATTTGGTTAGTAACAGAGGTAGAACACAAGAGAAGATGATGGACTGCATTTAATTTAATAAATCACTATTAAGCTTGTCGGCTCAAGAGTTTGTATCAAGTTAATGCAAGCAATGGGGCATTATGAGAGCTTGCTTGCGTATATACAGTATATAATTTCTTGTTTTTTAAATTTTATTTACAAATATAAAAATTATTTTTTGACTTTCATTTTTTAAAAAGGGCAACGTTACTTTATACTGATTTAAAACAGTATAATAATTTATTGTTCCGGGAGGATTTACATTTATTTGTAAAGAATAATAGGATTATAATTGTGACTTAAGCTTTGCTTTGTTGAAGGTCAGTAGTTGTCGTTCCTTTCTTCTAAACTTGGGGCAATGTGATAAATGTTTTATTTAAAAATAATAGTTTAGCTGTTGGGATTTTTTTATTACGTGCGACTTGAAACGGGTATTTTCTTTGAAGAGACAAAAGTCTGAAAATGATTCTCAAGTGAGTTTACGACTTGGATTGAGCAGATCAACTCGATTTTCAGCTGCATTTATTGCATTTTATTTGTCTTCATTGATCTTGTTGACGACAAAAAGATGTCTGTTACTAACTGCTGCTGGCGCTCGTTATCATTCTATCATTAATGGGCAACATAACAACTAATTTGCATAAAAGGAAAGGAGTTCGTAATGGGCATTGTGACAATGGATGACAATCGAGAATGTCGTCGCTTTTATAAAAAGATCGTGTTGTTCTCGTATTTTAAGGTAGTCAATAGCCAGTCATCAATTATAAATTCACTATACTTATCAAACAGGGCAGGATCGATCAGGAGAACAGGTGAAAAAGTTATTTGGTTATTTTCCTCATCCTAAGTAGGCATTTTAAGAAGAATGTTGTATGGTAGGGGTGGTGGTAGTGGTGGGGTTCTGGGGACGGGGTTGGTTTTGCTAACCGAAAGTTAGCATGCAAAACAACAAGCAACCAAAATATTTCAATAAGTGAAGCAAGAACTTGTCTTGGAAGCCTCATCATTATCACAATTCTCATCTTTCCCTCGTCTTGTCGCCAACATGGTGTGTGAACATTAGAAAGAACTTGTCACCTTATCTGCGTCATCAGGATTTTGATGTACCTACATAACTAGGTACTATATATCAACATATGGCATACCATATGGTATAATATGCACACAGGCCTATAACTAATGAGATGTGTGACAAGAAGCGACACATTAGTTGAAGAAGGGGAGCATTTTATATCCAGCATTTTTAACGCTTCTTGCTCGCAGGGCTCAATGAAAACGTGCAACATTTTTGCCAAAAAAATAATTGTTGTTTTCGATGTTATTGGCTTGCAATGGGGGTTTGTACTTTTTCTCTTGTCGCTGATTGGCTGAAAACAGGTCCGTACTCTGCACACACCACCGTAACCTCAAACAAA
>JAHZMT010003476.1:0-11633 GCA_027743785.1 Sinhomidia bicolor
ATGTCGCAGAATCTTTCCCCAAGTGTTGAGCATCTCGTTAAAATATTTTTGCTGTTTGTTGTCAATAGGGGCTTCCAAGAAGGCGAGTACACAATTGCTTTTGAATTTTGGAATGACTTCGTGGTGCACAATATTTTCACCTTGAATCTGCTTATACGACTTTGTTGAGGAGGACACTACAATGCAGTCTTTATCAACGGCATAAGGAAGAATATAATTATTATTATTCAGCAGTTGAGTTGACGTAACAAAAAATGTACACTCAGAAATGGCAGTAATATTTTTAAGTATACGTTTGTAAAATGTATCCATGGTTGTTTCGAATTGAAATTCCGCTTCAATTAATTTTTGGGAATAGAGAAGCAAAATTAGCAAGCAAGCACCACGTATACACAAAACCATGGTGGTTCAATTTCCTTAACAATTTCGTTCTGAATATGATAACAGCGATGTACCAGCTAATGAATGAACTGTTCTACTGGCACGTTTTCAAAAGTTTCCAACGGCATGTACTATAAGTTCAATTATCTTAAATGCGGTTTTCTAGCCTTTCGCACGTGGGTAGCCTTTTCTGTCTGAATTTTGTAAACTGTCTATTGTCTATTCCTACTGACGTTCGCCTACTTTCATTTACAAACAATCCAATTATTATTGCAGGAAAGTATATATATATATATACCTACCTAGCATTGTGGTAGCAAAGCACTATAAGAACATTCGCAATTCGTGAAAATGGAACAGTGGACATTTTTGCTTACTTGGTATTTTTTAACAGAATAAACCTTTTTAATGACGGGAGCTAATTAATTTTTAAAGATTTTACGGTGGCAGGTAATAAAAGTAAAGTAGGGTTAAACACGCATCACTTTTTAAATATTTTGCGTGTGGATATGACGAAGATGCAATTCTCTCACTTTGTCAGTTAGAAAATTACGTTGCTGCTATATTCGATTTTGTGTCGCTATGCACTTTTCGTTTGCACAAAACCCTTTACATATTTTCCCACTAAACACTTTCCAATTACTTTTGCAAGTGGGTAAAGTGCAAGTTTCAGTAACTAATTAAAGTCAGACTCAGGAAAAAATTGGTGTGCAGTTAATAATTGTTAAGAAGAACGTTCATAATTGACCATTAAAATAAGTTTGCTTATGAAACGAAGATAAAAATAGAATTTCAATATCTTTGCCAATGTCATTCTAATAACCAACATAGGTATGTATATATAATGTATGTAACCTATGTATCATCCGTTGGAAACTGACAAGCTGTATTCTGGCATACAAATGCTATTTTTTACCTTTCACTAGCTGTCACATTACATTACTCATGTCACATGTCACATAGGTATTTCATTTATTAAACCTTATTCGCATTTTCTAAACTATAGATGTGCATATCAGTTTACGACTGGCATGATATTATGTATTGATATGTTATGTTTCATTCATTTAAACTGTTGTCGGCACAAGGCCAAATATTATGCTATTGACTGTTGTGAATTTACCGATTCCATGAGAGTTTGTTATTTCTATGAAATTTATTGTCGTTCTCAAGTTCGCTAGTTAGCAGGGTCTCTGAATTTTTTTTTTCATTTATTAATTTTACGATTGGTTTTTCTACTAGTACTGAAAAACTATGAATCAAACAACTGTTATATAAAAAGGGAGGTTTTATTTTAAAATGACGCTCGCTGTGAATGAGATACTGTATTCAGTGCAACAATAAGGACATTGATCCCGCATTGAAGAGACGGTGAAAGTTGCAAGGAAAATGTTTTCTTTTTATTTAATTTGTTATCATGTTATAAAACAGAAAAAGTTAATACTAAAAGTAAAAGTGCTTTTGTAAATTACACACAAACTTTGGAATTTAGAAAATGAAGCAAAATCATTTTATAATACAATCCCAGTCTTTTTCATGCTGAGATGATAGAGTACTAGCGTATCATATTGGTAATACTAAACTATACTGAAACTAGAAGCAAGAAAGAGCTAGATGGTGAAAAGTAACCAATACGTGAAGAAAAAATGATTTTCTGACGTAAACACGCACAACCTCAATTTGGTAAAAGGAAAGCAGAGCTGAATTATAGGAAAAGAAAAAGCAAAAGCCAGAGAGAAAGCAGTAACGTGACTAGATTCTCTGATCGTGCTAATGCACTTACAAGCTCATATACAAACACACCACTAACAATAACAAGTTCGATGTAAAACCTGGAAACGGGTCAACTGCCGGAGAAAGTACGTTTCGGTTTTCAATGCATTACATACAGTAACTCTTAAAAGTGTTTTTAGACATAGCTATACCTATTAAATTAGCTGAACTTTTCAATGGAAGAGTTACTATTTTTAAAAACATTCTTAAGATGCATGGCATAATCTTTCATAAAAAAATCATATTTAAAAACTATCTAACCTTTTGATCTTCTCTGTTCCCTTGACTCCATTGATAGGTCTGAAAGTAGGTACATATGTACAATACCACCACATGACATACTCATTATTTTAATGCAATAGTATGACTCAAAATGGCTCATACAGACAAACAAACAACTTAATATCAATATCTTCTTTTTATAATTAAAATGCTCCGCTAGTTTTTAAGGCTTACTTTTTAAAGTAATGCATGTATATTTTATTTATAGAGTGAAGTACTGTGTTATTATTATTATTATAGGCAGAGCAAAGCAGATAAACCGATAAGCCACCGAACAAACAACTACCTATCTACATGGTCCACATATGTACACGCAAACAAGTAAATATTATGGTGCTGCTAAGCAGGTCCAGGATTATGTTATGATGCTATCTGCCGTTGCTTCTCTGGAGAAAGGAAAAGGACACGCAAGAATGGAAAGAGAGAAGGGAGTATTTTTTTCTGTGCAAGTCAAACCAAGGTCACCTTCTCTTACTCTGGGAATAATAATGCAGCACTAGTGCAGTGAAATCTGGGCTGTCTGCATTCTCTTTTGCTACTGTTATTTTTTTGCTCTGTGTGTATTTACTCCTGAGTGCTTTCACTTTACTTGCTAGAAAGATACACATAATATATTATTTCTTGTTACATTTTTTGACTGTTATTTTGAAATTAATAAATATAGCATAGCAAATAGATTATTATAATTAAAAATTAAAATATCATTGCATTATTTGTAAAGAAAATATGAGAAGTAAAACAAATCCAGTTGATGAGTCAAATCGGTTGCTACAACAACTGAACTCGGTGCTTGCTGGTAGTGGTAGTGATTGTAACGGTAATGATTTTAACAAATCTTGTGAGTTAAATCAGACTGGAATTCGATTTGAAAGTAACTTTACTGGAGATGCAGCAACAGCGGCAGCAGAAGCAGGGGCGGAAGCGAAAAGGTCACAGTTTGGATTTAGGAGTGATAGTAGTACAGAAAGCTGTAACAATTCTAACAATAACAACGTTGAGGATTTAAATGACCCTGCAAAGGTTATTGGGAGGGTGGGAGAGGAACATATGAGAAATGTGTTGTTTTTTCTGGGGTTTATGGCGAAATTCTTGCAGCTGGTGGTGGCTTCCGCATTGCTAATATTGGCAATTGAATGGTAAACAAATAAGGAAATACAAAGATTCAATACATTTGCACTAAAACAAGGTCCCTTTATAAACTGAAATATCTATCACGGTTTCAATTTTGATTCTTGAAATTTTAATTGTAGGCAACCTCTTCACACTTGTCTTAAGAAGCATTTGGATGGCTTGTTTCTCAGTTTGTGAGTATTTTTTTACTATACGAAAATATTTAAAAGCAATGAGCTAGACCCTGCAAAGGTTATTGGGAGGGTGGGAGAGGAACATATGAGAAATGTGTTGTTTTTTCTGGGGTTTATGGCGAAATTTTTGCAGCTGGTGGTGGCTTCCGCATTACTAATATTGGCAATTGAATGGTAAGCAAATAAGGAAATACAAAGATTATAATAAAATATATTTGAACTAAAAACAAGTTCCCTTTATACTGAAATATGTATCACGGTTACAATTTTGATTCTCGAAATTTTAATTGTAGGCAACCTCTTCACACTTGTCTTAAGAAGCATTTGGATGGCTTGTTTCTCAGTTTGTGAGTAGTTTTTTACTATACGAAAATATTTCAAAGCAATGAGCTGTAAGCAATAAATATAAATACGTTTTCTTTTCTTTCCAGCTTGGCTTTGGGTCTTCTTTGCGCTGGACTGCTGATTGTGAAATTTCGAGGAAGATTTCTCGTTGTTTTAGTTGTAAACGTGTGTTGCTAATTCTTAAAAACTAAATTTTTCTAAAAAATATTATTTGCTGTAAAATAGTAATACAGCACTTACCTTTGCTCTTAATTTGTATTTGTATACTGTTTTTATTCTAGATGCTGTTTATCATCAACTTTTTCTGGTATATGGTCGCCTCCTCCTTTGACTATCTTGTTTTCTCACCCTACTGGATTGTCTTGTGTGCAGTTACTCAGACGGCAGCATGCCTATTTCTGAGTGTACTAGTTTACTTTCAAAAGGCTACCTATAAAGGCTGTGCAATTTACGGATATGCAACACTGGTTCCACTTTTGTTTATGGTATTGAGTCAGCCCTACTACTTCTGGTGGTACCTAAAATTGACAACTGGAGACCAAGAGGGATCCATTGAGGTACACTCGGAAGACCTCACAACAATCATTCCAGGCCCACAAGAAGCAGCAACCTCAGCAACGACAGGAGCAGTTGAATATGAGCAGAAGACAAAACATGAAATGATAATGTCTTATTCGTACTACATGATTAATGTTTGCTCAGGAATTGGACTGGCTACAGTTATGACTTTTGTAAGGAAAAAAATATTATTACATGTTAAAAAACAAATTGCTCATTTTTCTTTATAAATTTTGTATGCAAATAATTATTTTCCATATTTTAGGAAATGGTTGCATGGTCGCAATACTCAGTGCGAGGACTTAAATTCAAAACAGGAACTGGAATATTGTCGGGCTCTTTTACCGCTTTGGCTGACAATGATGCAGACTCGGATACGACAAATATTCAGCCAGTTAATTTGTAAAGGAAGCGCTGCTACTCTGCCGAGAACCGGTCATGTCAATCTGTATTTTGGTGCTAATTATTATCCATTTATATAGAACCTGTAACAAAACTAAACAACTCACACAGATCATCAATATCATCATCAATTGCAAAATATCATTAGTTGTGTACTGTTAAAATTAGAAAATGATATGGTTGGTTGTTGTAGTAGGTATTATAGGTATATTTGCCTTTTGAGTGAGACAATAAGGAATGGATTATCATGATGACAACATGGCGACATTTGATATCATTCAAGAAAATCAATATAAGCACACGTACATGTCATATATGCAATAATAATTTTTTAGTAGGCAACACTTTTGTTAGAATAATCCACTGAATAAACAGAACAGTTTTTACTCTATTCAAGCAAACAAATCAAAATAACTGCATTTACAGAAAATATCAAAAATTATTTCCTATTCTGAATGTATTGTCAACTGTTTAATGTCGCATCATTAAGCATTAAGATGCTCATAATAATTCAAAATTGCTGGGGTAATATGCTCACTCCACAAGTCATCCCAAAATTTCATACGATTATAAACAGAACGAGGAATTTCTGTAGTTTCTGGATTTGCATCAATTCTAAACCATTTCAAGGCATCTTGTCTCATCCATTCCTTCTTTAGTATGGGTTTCCATTTGTTCATTGACGAATTTCCCCATGAATGAGTTGGCTCTCTTTAAATAACAAGTTACCTGAATGTTACCTCAGATTTTGTTGTACACAAAAATCATTTTCAGATTTTAAAAAAATAGTTTACCCATTAATTGCAAATGATGTCCAAAGACGAATGAAATTTTTCGAAAATTCTTCATCCGGTGTATCTGGTTTTATCAAGTCCATGTCTTCGCCAAAATAAAAAAGATGTTGAATGTCATCTCCATGGCCGATCTCTGGAACATTACAACAATGTTAATTGCTCGTACATTTACAAATGCGTGCATTCTAATTTAAGTTTTGACTCGTCTTATTTGTTGCATGCGTATTATTACTTCCTGCTTCCTCTTCTGGCAATGTAAAACATAATGACATTAGAGAAAGTGGTCCCTTGTATGCATACTCGTACAAGTATACGGGATGACTTTCTCCTCTCGAAGCCGTTTCCAATGCTGAACGATATTCGCCATGAATAAATAGTTCATCACTATAAATGTCTCTCAAAGCTTTTCTAGTTTCCACTGAAATATCTTTATCTCCAAAATAAAACTGCTTCAACTTTTTTGAAACTTGCTTCTGTTCTTCGTTCTGGACATACCGTTGATAGTCTAGTGTAGACGGAGCGATGCTTTCCCAGTTTGTGTTTATATCTTGTAATAATTTTGGATCTGATAAAATTACACCGGCATACATTGGAGCCCCTTCATCTTCTGTGGCACCAACCATCCACGGAATTTGTTTCAGTGAATTTTCTTTCCTGGTCAATATTGAAATTGGTGGTTCTGTTAGGAATGGGCTTATAGAGGAAATGGACGTTCTCGGCTCGGCAGTGGGTCCAAAGAAAAAACTCCGCATTTTTGGTGGCCAACTCTATATTATCAATAATTAAGTTGTGTTTTTAAAAGTTAAAGTTAAACATGATTTTGAAATATTTTTCTCATGTTTTAAATTTAACTACTTCACCTGTTTAAAAATCATTTGTGCTGTAGTTAGCTCATCCTTAGGTATGCCCTTCAAACAAGTGAAGATTTCCTCTGACGTTATTTCCGACGGTTCTGAAGCAGTTGTTGGACATTTTAAGTACGTGGCGAGTTCAACAGCAGTTTGTCTAGGGTTCGGATGGTAAGAAATCATACTCAAGGTTACGTCTTCATCCATTATAAACCTTGGATCATTTTCACTTCCACTGCCATGCATGAAACCTCCTCCATACACCCATACCATCACTGGATAACCTATTTTTCCCGATCCTGTGTTATTCATGGGGATGTATACGTCCAAATTCAGACAATCTTCCTCACCCAATATGCCTTCGCCCATACCGAAAAACGGCATTTGAGGGCAAATCGCACCCGGCTTTGTTGCACTGTATACACCCTCCCATGAAGCTTCCTTAATTGGCTGTGGATCCAGAAATCTCTCCGGAACCGTGGCAAATGGAATGCCAAGAAAGGCATTGAATGGTCGCCCATCTCTAGAAAATTTAACAGCTCCAGAGAGGAGACCTCCATTAGTAAGTTTTACATGGGGTGCACCCTTCTTAAAGTACAATTCACCAGAAACCAAATAAGATTCCTGACGCCATGTGATAAGAAATAAAGTAATTAAAATAGCTGAAAAATGCATGATGATGTATGTTGTTTATAATTTCAAACTTAAGATCACATCAGCATCGTGACACTTGTGATTTGTGCCGCTTAGAACTACGAACTGACTTACTATACTGTTCAGCGTTTGCTTTACCGAAAGCAGAGATGTTTCATATTTGCATCTTCGCATCATAATCAAAGTACAAGGACAAAATCATAAAGTTGCGTCCACAAAAAACTTTTTAATCGGACAAGCTAATAGTATATTAGTTCCAAAAGTGGCTCGCTGTAAATATTATGTAACAATTTGTATTAAATGCAACAATTTGTTACCAAGGTCATCATTCGCAATTCTACAAATGTTAGCAATAGCCATGAACGACCATGACCATTGCAATATTTTTACATTACATGCGAGATTATGAGCTCAATGCGAGAAACTTTGGTATAAATTGCCATTTATTTGAAATAAAAAAGTAACTACTAAAAATATTACTTCAAATTTAAAAGTTTGTTATGATATTATATTACTTATTACATTTATAGTCACTGCTTCACTCAATTGCAGTGCATAGATATAAATATCTTTAACACTATTAGCAATAAAGCTTTATAAATTTACGTTGGAAAATGAAACAAAATATGTAATGTAGATACAACTGGTAAGAAAGAACTCAAAAGAAAGTTACACAGCATGAATTTTTAAAATGTACTTGCCCTGTAGTAGTAAATTTGAAACCCACTCTTGGGCTAAAAAAACTAACCATTTGCCACACAAAAATCACAAGAATAAATATGGATGTGAAAGTAGAGGTAATATTGACCTGTTGTACAACTGGCTTATTATTGATCATATCAGTATAAATGATATTGACGAGATAGAAGACACAACGAGAGTGTATTATTAGTTTACAAAACAAATTTGAAATGGGTAGACATGCACTAAATTAAATTCGTAAATATTTGAACCAAGTTTATTCACCTAAAACGTGTCAACAGCGCTTTGTAATTTATACTACACTAACTACATATTTGATAAAAAGTAGCTTTTGAATTGCAAATAAAATTATTTTTTAAATCTCCAGACAAAATCGTAAAACAGTAATACATATTATAGTGGAACATTAACACTACTTTGTTGGGGCAAATAAAAAAGAGTTTTTGTCAAATTTTTCCTTACACCAACCATTTATATGTACCAATGCGATTCAATCATGTTTGAAAGCAATACTTTCTTTACTTGAGCACAGACATGGTAGCCTGTGGATATGCATCAAAATCAATGAAGAGGCTCAACATCATATGAATGTTGGCTTAAATTAACTAATTTCACATTGAATTTAATTAGAATGTACATGTTGGGATCACAGATTAGAATCGGTACGACGGATTTTGAGTGACATGATAATTATTTAATTTATGCTCACATAAATTCTGTTACATTTTTTGAAGATCGATTCTTCTCATGCTTTTCTTTTGTGAACATTAGTACAAGTCTCTTCTTTATACCCAATCGAATACCGCACTTTGAGAAGACTCCAACATTTTGATATTCTTACGCTCCTTTCTACATAATGTTGTTACTAAAATAATTCAGTAAATAGATATTTGTAACATACTAAAACATTTTTGCTTCATAAAAGCTTCATACTTTCTACTTTACATTTGCACATTTCGTATTTTCGTCTGATTCTACTAAAATCTTGTAGAATGATAATTACACACGGCTTTCTACCACGTTTCCTAAAAGTAAATAGTACATTTCCAATTCTTGCCGGTGAGCTCTTTGCGTATGACCCGAAAACAGAAAGCGTACACGTTGTCACGTCAAAATACCAACAATACGGATTTCTAATCCGTTCCATACTATATAGCATCCTTGGTGTATCATATTTTGTCCAAGCAATGTACACTTCCAGTCCCAACAATGAGGAAAATCACCACAACACTCCAAAACGACATCGTATGGTGGAACGTAGCGAGTGTGCAATGATGTCAGCTATTGTACTATTTTTTGCTCATTTTTACTGGAAAAGAGTAAAATCTGCCGTTGACTGGACCATGTTTCTAAATGGTTTAATTCAAATGGAAAGAATTGTTCCAAAAGGTAAAGCAGTTTAATTTATCCGCAAAAATCATGTTTAGGCATTTCTAATAAGTAGGTTGAATCTAAATCTTATACTCAAATTATAGGATCATTTGAAGTACCATTACAAATGAAAACTAAAATTGCCAGACTGTTTGGCGACTACACGACAAAAATATTTGTTCCACTAGTTCCCATTGCCGTTGCCCTAGCGTGTGCATTCAATCCCTCATTGCCGTTCAATGTTGTCAACAGTGTGCTGGGTCCCATGCAAAGAAACCACTTCTCTACAACAACGGTTCTGCCTCTGTCAATACTTTCGATGCTATTTTTGGTTAACTACATATTTTGGTTGGTAATTTGGGCAATGGGACATTGCATGATTACTGACATTTTAATTGGATCAATTTGCCTAACGGGGTGCATTCACCTGACAGCTAAAACAACCAAGTTTTCTGTTGTCCCCAGATACAATCAGCGTAATATTACAATATTTAGCACTTCACCAAAATTTTGTAAAATGATCCAGTGTTTTAGAATACTGCACTTGTTATGCCATAGTTACAATAATTGTGTTAGGTCCACCTTTGTAAGTTACCTAATGACAGTTTCCACAGCTCAAATAGTTTCCGCCTGGATTATGCTGACGCCTTTTTCTATTCACGTATCAACCACATTAAAAATATTTTTTGTTGTAGTTCTCTTTGAAGCTGTTATCATAATTATTATTCTGTATGGCTTTGCGGGAGACTTGAACTGTGAGTCTATGAAAATTCTTGAATCTCTGCAAAGAAATGGACATGTAAAGGAAAGCAAATTGTTGTCAAGGTTTATAAAATCGTGCCAAGTGATTCGTGTACAACTTGGGTCTGGAAACTTTGTAGAGAAAACAACACCATTAATGTGTCAAAAATTTTGCATTGATAGAATCATAGACTTACTGCTGGTAGGAAAAGGAAGACGCAGGCAATTTTGAAAAATATAAAATGCAATTAGAAAGAATCAGGAAACCCATGATTAATAATTACATAGTTGGTAATATGCAAAGTGATTTTTCTTTGTTCTATTTCATAAGAGCTTAATTTTGCAGTCTCGTATTTTAATTCAATTAAGTAAAGTACGAATACAGGCAAAAAACACACTATTTGATTAAATTAATGTATAACTTGAATAATTTTAAGTTGATAACAATGATGTACTATTAAGTCTTAGGATATACTTAATTAAAAACTATTGAAAATCTACTGATTTTAATAATAATAATGTATTACAATTAGTCTTGTACACAAAATACCTATGTGCGTAAATACTTACAATTAGTAAAATCAAAGCACCCATAAAGGTGGAATAAATTACTTTTAGTCAATAAATGGAAAGAGAATATATTTAATCACGAGTTAATATTAATGAAAATAACAGCTAATTTAACTTGATATAACTCTTTTTATCCAAAAGGCGCATTACGTGAGTAATCTCACTGATGACAGGATGACGACAAAATAAAATCTTTTTCACCAACATGATAGGATCCCTCTCAAAACCAAGGTTATGAAACCGCAGATTTGATAAAAGCTGGCGGTACTGAGGTAATGAAAATGCCGATCTTGTTATCATGTTCCTTTCAAACATATCTCGTTCCCTCTGAGACCACGGATGTGGTACTAGACCAAGAAATTGGGCAAAAGTTTCCTGCTCTTCATTGCTAGCAAAGTATAAATTTCCTGATGCCAAGAGAAGGGAAGCCAAAGCGTAGCTATCGTTTCCAATTACTCTACCTGGACCACTTGCTGCCGCAGAGATCGGCAGTTGGAGTCTAACGTTGTTTAAAAGTATATCTTGCATTTCTGTCCTTCGTAAGGAAAACATGTGTAGCTGACATTTGACTTGTCCCGTCCAGAAGTAGGGCATCAACTCATTGACTTCAAATGGGCTCATGACAAGTAATCGAACTGAAGATGCAGATGTCTCTTTCCCAGTTGCTGCGCTAATCATGTAATTTATTGGTCGCAAATAGAAATCTGTTTTGTGATATAAACTGGCCTTCCTGATAACCGAAATAAAATCTTTAGTAGCAAATACTTCACTAGCACGCCAACATCCAGGCTGAACTTGATCCCAAAACGATGTTGACATGAAGACATCACACAATCGCAAAATACTTCCTTCACTTTGCTCCACACAAATTGGTGCCCCATTAATAACAACTCTTTTCACATAGGGAT
>JAHZMT010003477.1:0-23947 GCA_027743785.1 Sinhomidia bicolor
CAAGTTTGACCACGAAAGTCCAATGTTTATGACATGTTTTTAAAGCGCAGCAAAACATCAAAGGACTATATGGTTTAGCTTTAATGAAAAAGTATCAAATGAAACAGACTGATTTTTAGTTTGTAAATTCAAGTCAATAGCACTTTATGTTAAATTGTCAAGCTAATTTACTAATGAGTTTTAAATAATACTTGAGACTCTTTCGGCAGTTGCCGTATGTATGTACAGCATACAAAATTCAAAGCATACATGAAACTCTTTACAAATTGATAAATGGTGCTAGTCATAATTAATAATTTACATTTATAACTGCTAATTGCATGAAAGAGTGGAAAGCGTTGCATCTTTGCGACACTCTGGAGTATGCGGTTTCCACTTCAAATAACATTAAAAAGCATCCGTTTGAACTGCCTCAGTGCAGGCAGTCCATCATCTACATGCAAAAAATCATACATTATTTAACAGTTATAACGTTTATCCTTCAAGCATATAAAATATGTACATACAAGTATACCTATATACCTTTTTACAATATAAAATTTGCATATTATGTATTAGCTCTCTAGTACAAGGAGGAGGAGGCGACGGCAAGGAACATTGAGAACGTTAGTGACGCGTGGTCATAGTCATGATGATGGTGATATTTATTTTAATGTCTTCAAGAGGAGAAAACCGTAAGTATCTAGCACGTATTCTGCTTCTACTACAAGCGCAGTTGGTTGGATACACCGAGTTGCGTTACGCCAACTCAAGTAAATATAGAACAGTCACAGTCTCCCAAGAGACATTCTTCTAATGTTGGGGATATCTGAGAAACCGTTGTTGTTATAGCATGTACGACGACGAATACTCGACAGAGTTTTGTGGATTCAAAAAAAACTATGATTCTTATTGCACCATCATAATTATCGTACATTTTGCTGTAAAAAGCTACCACAACACTTGCCAACCTTGTTGAACACCATGCTTTTTTGCTTTTTCTTAAAAAAAGGAGTAGATTGAAAAAATAGATATTTTTTATTTAAAGATTTGCTTGTCGTTGTTTTGCCTTTTGGTTGATTCACATTTCACATACAGTCAGCGTTCATCTACACACATACACACACATATGGTCACGACACACGATGAAAGGAAAACGTTAAGAAGGAGAAACGGAAGGGAACAAGGTTATTTTAATGGGATTTGCGTTACTCAAACCGTGTTCGTGTTCTTTTTCTCATTCTTGTTTTCTTCTGCATGTTCTCAGATGATCATGATTTTCAGAGGAGAAGGTTGTTCGATTTTTTTCTGCTTATCGAGACACGAGAAAAGAAAACTCACAGTCGTCATGATCAACAAGAGAAAAAAGCTGTGTAATGGTAATACATTCTACACAAAGCAATAAAATTTTCTTGTATTTCCGTTTGTATTCTGGTATGTACGTATGTCTGTGTATGTGTGCTCGCTCACGAACGGAAGATAGATAGACAGATAGATAGAAAATCTGTAAAGCTTTTGTACTTAGAAATGAGCTTATTTTTTCTTGGCTCAGGTATCAAGTATCAAGGTTGATTCAATTCTTGCTTTCTTATTTCGATCATGATCGTCATCACGATCAGCATCCTCATTTCTCTTTTTGAGATCATAAATAAAAATTGTGAGTGTGCATAGGCATATAGCAGTGCGGTGAATTTTAAGCTTTTACCACTACTACTACTGTAGAATTCTAAGCAGTAAAATTATAAAATAAAATAATACTTTTTTGGTTATATAATTTATAGGCATTAGGAAACATCTACATTTTTTGCACGACCACACTATCCAAAAGCTAATGGATGCTGATGATGATGCTAAATGACAGCA
This sequence comes from Sinhomidia bicolor, assembly GCA_027743785.1. Taxonomy (NCBI): domain Eukaryota; kingdom Metazoa; phylum Arthropoda; class Collembola; order Entomobryomorpha; family Entomobryidae; genus Sinhomidia; species Sinhomidia bicolor. Next base: position 1,843 of record JAHZMT010003477.1, read on the forward strand.
ATATAGACTGCTGTTATCTACTGCGCTACGTAAAGTACTATCTCAGATCAGGGGCTCGTTCTTTTCCAAAGATTTTTGTCATTATCGTGTCATTGTCTTCTTTCCAGTCAACCCGTACGCTCCTTTTAATTAAACTCTTACTTTTACTCTCTTTTTTTCGACAACGACGGTGTCAATGAAATGAAAAGTACTTTTCTCCAAGAACACTAGTAGTAGTAGTAGCGTCAGCTAGCAAACAATTTTCATAGCATTTTCAACTGCTGGAGAAAGCAAAGAGTCAGGTTCGATTTTAGTGTGCTTCATAAAGCGTAAAAGAGAAAATAAACACGGAAGAGAAAACCAAAAAAGTGCCTTTCGCTTTCATTTCTGTTTTCAAAAGAGGGGAGCTGTTGTAAGCAGAAATTATATAGCGTGACTACTACTTACTGCCGCTGCTGCTTTTGCCGCTTGCATGCAAGCAATAGTATAAAAAAAAGAGTGACAAGTCCCAAAGTGTCTTTTAATTTCTGCCAAAAAGTAAAGTAGCAAGTGACGTGCTTGAAATTGAAGTCTTGTTTGTTTGCTATAAATACTCGGTATTATTTTCGAGAGAAAGAGAGAGAGTTTGAGTTTTTGTTTGTTGTCGAGAAAAGAAACCCTCAACCTTGTGTGTTTCCAGGTATATAAATTATGTACTTTTTGTTAGTTACAAGGATAAAAATTGCATACATACGTGTATACTGATTATTATTATTATTGTAAAGTGAATAAATGATGAACATGGCAAATTATATGGAATGAATTTTAGACATTTTCAACTTTAAAACTGCTTTTGATCCAAAAATTCTGCTCAAAAAGAGTGTGTGTGTGCAAGTGAAAGGGAGAGATGCACTGACTTTTCACGTGTAATTTGTGTACAATGTACACTTTTCCAAGGATTTTCTCTCTGCTTTCTACTTTGGTCGACATATACATTGTACCTCCCCCACATCTTTCCAGCATATTCCATCTCCTCTTTTCGTTTTCGCTCCTTTCCCAGGCAGTAGTAGTAGCCTGGCTTGGCCTAGCTGGCAAAATCCCCAATGTACAATAATAATAAATGGCTTCGGGTGACGACTACAACGATCAAACCAGCAGCAGACTATGTCTACTTTACTGCTATTACTACGACTACTACTACTACTACGACTATTACGCCAAACTTTCATAGAATATCACACAAGAAGAAAGAATGAGAGGACACCTCTTCTAAACCATTCTATTCTTCTCTTCTGAACAACAATCCTGCCCGAATCTCTTGGCCCTCGTCTAACACCTTTTTACTACACTAAGCCAACGTGTAATGCGCTCTCGTCAAACACATTACTATACACAAACACACAAGCCAGCTGAAAGAGAGGTACGCGTACGAACAAGTGAATAAAAAAGTAGAGAGAAGAAGAACACCATACCACACGAAAACAGCTATATAGGATATCTTTTTAATACCTTAATTTTTCCTTCTTTTCTACTCTGTGGTTATTACGAAATCTGTGCACTAAAGTCAACCTAGCACAATACAACGAAATAACGTAACAACTTTGCATACCCTTTTTTCCTGTAGTGCTGTATGTTATGCTTTTTTCTTTTCTTTTTTGTCATTTGCCTACTTATATTTAAAATAGCCAAGTTTCTTTCCACATGCTTCTTTATATAAAGGGTACAGATTTACTTAATGTTTTACTTGCCGTTGTTGTTTGCTATCATCTGAAAAGCACAGTGTTTGTAACAGTAGCACTGACCTTGGCTACGATTTCTCTTTTACTCCACATTTTGCTCCAGGTACCTTTTTAAAGCAAATAACCAAATGTGCAGGTAGTCAAAATATACCAGTAACAATAACAACAACAACAGCAACATTATCATCATCATCAACGTTCTCTATACATCCCTAGCGTGAATTATACAATGTAATATTAAATATAATCATGATCATCATCATAAAACCACAAAGTAAATGCATTTTCCCCGCAAGTAGAAATTGCTCTTTTAACTCCATTAATTATGTCAATCCCAACAGACCACATCTTTTGGACCATCACAAGCGTAATAAAAGTACAATATTTTAGTTAGCATACTACACGTTCATTTCCTGTTGTGATTGATTCGATTTCCCTGTTTTGTCATTAAACAGCAAAACTTTATGAAGTAGTGTAGTTAATTTGGCACTGACTGAAAGCTTTTATGGTTATTGTTGATTGGCATACGCCCACGTTTTATGTTGTTTTGTTTTTACAATACCGACGACTGTATGTAGACGCTCCCTCAAAGAAATCTATGTACCTCTTATACAAACACTCAAGGGCACTTTTACTCCTTCATTTACATATTCTTCGTTATTATTATGTTTTTTATTATTATTTTTAACATTTCCAACTTAATGTGTTTTAGGTACATTAAATTAGGTTAAGATATCATAAACATTATTTACGCTTATGTTGGAAGCCTTGCATTGACTGCTGCTTCACTCATTACCTTAACCACCATTCCTCTTTTGATTGAAAATCGTCCAAACGGAATGTAGAGCGGATAAGTACACATCTTTCATGGCGATACGGTTGACAATTTCATTATAAAACACATGGTTTGTAAATTGTGGTGTGGTCTTAGTAAGTATGTATATATAGCTTTCTGTTTTCCACCACCGCCATCAGGCATCACTCGAGTGCTTTAACCAAAAGTCTCTTTCCATCTGTTCTTTTGAGTGAATCCATCTGAAAAGAAGTGAGGAGAAAGAAATAAAGGAAAAATGAGGAAGCAAAAAATAAAATGACTTTGAGAGAGCATGTTATTATCATAAAAATATAGTAAAACATGTAGCAGCAGTCGGAGTAGAGGTAGTATATTACAGCAAGTAAAGCTATGCATTTTACAGATCTTGTGCTTTTTTGCCTGAGCGGTTGAAAAGGAAGGGGTCCTTTGAGCGATATAAATACATTCGTAGAATGAGAGAAAGAAAGAAAAAAAGCGGCACATTTTTTTTTTATCTACGACCAACAGCGGTGAAAGTCAACACGGTAGAACAAACGGAATAACAGTCACATACACATATACATATAGTAGGCATATAACAGCATGCAGCCACCCTCGCAAAGCATTGCCATCAACATCATCATCACGAACAGCAGTAGTAGCAGCAGCAGCAGTAGCGGTAGAAGCAGCTAAAAAAACTTGAAAGCAAACGGTTGTATATCTTTCTGCCTTTGCCGAAAATTTATTCCATGTCTTTACAGCTTTAAAGTACCTTTTTCTCTTCCACACTCCCGAAAATACTACTATTGTAGTTTAAGTAAATAAGGATAATATATATGTATGTACCTGCAACACATTTTTTATATGCGGTATAGAGACCCTTGTATATTTATAAAAAAAGGGCTACTATACCATCACCACCACCACCCTCACCAGTACAACAACCAGCAGCCAGAGTTGTACTTGAAAAGTTTAGAGAGACAAGGATGGAAAAGGGAAAGGCGAGAGAAGCCGAAAGGGATCGATACCATTATGCCCTGTGCCTACAGTCTAGTTTTTGGATCTGGCTGGGCTCCTTCTCCCTTCCTTTCTACTGGCCTGGCATGTAGCACGTATAATGGTGGTGGCGGTGGTATGGAGCCACCGCAGTGAAAACTTTTTTTTTCTTCTGTTTTCTGTACTACTCCTCCTGGCACACTGGCACCATACATACATATTTGCATAGGTATAAAACGCTATTATAATATTTGAGCTAGCACTCTAGAGGAGTTTTTAAAAGAATAAATGTGCACACTACTTACAGTACCTGAGTATAGATACATATGTAGATTAGCAAAAATAAAATAAAAATGCGGATAGATGTAGTGTAGTGTATTTAATATACACACGTACATCTTCGTGCTGGCTAAGATGATCCCGGTTGTAGTAGTGGTGTTCTCTGATGCTTTGCTTTTTTAAAGGGTGAAGATGCTTCTCTGCTGATGGTAATTTCTTTTTGTTGCTCCTGATGCCAATGATGGAAAAAACGATGAAAATGGAAGGTTGGTTGGTTTGTGTTATAATGCCTCAAGGGCCTTCATTCAACTGCTCTTTCCCCCTCCCAACGCAGTGGTAGTACAGTACAGTGCATTTTTTGGAGAAAGCCAAAGTGGGAAGAAGCCGTCATACCGTCATCTTTTGCCAAGAAAACTCTTACATGGAAAATGGCAAAGTGAAAAAGGGGAGAGGAGCGAGTCTTGTTGTATTATTGTGAATGAAGTAAAACGGAAATGGAAGCAAGGAAACAAGTAGACAGGCTTTGCTTCCACTTCACTTTCTCCTTTCCTTCTCTTTGGCTTACTTTCTTTCTTCCTTTTTCTCCAAGTTTCTTCTCATTCAATTTTTCAAAATGGTAAACAGAAAAGCAATGACTAAGACACATATATATAAAAGTATTAGTTGTGGTAGCTCTCCCTATCTTTCCCTAAACACATTTTCCTGCATTTGCTACTGTAAATATTTTATACTAAAAATGCAATAGGTATGCACACACACACATACATATACTATCTAACAGAGCGTTTGCTTGCACCTTTTCCTCTTCATCTTATATTTCACCCTTCCATTATTCGTTTCACTATTCCCCTCCACTGAGCACTACTACCTACTTCAGCAGCGGTGGAAACTGGAGAAACCGAATCCTCAAATCAATCAAGGTGCCTAAGGGCATTACTGGAGAAAATTATGGAGGTGACATTTTCCTCTCGTTTTCTCCGTAGAATAAATTCCACCTTGAAACCTATTCCATGTAAAATAGAATCCCTCAATTTAAAGCCAAAAAATTTTCTACTTTCTTTCCATTCTTGTGGAAACCACATTGTACCTAAAGCCGTATTGATCTCACGTGGAATTATTAACAGTAATTGACTAGAGAAGGAAACAGAGAAAGAAGGAAGAAATTTTTCATTCACTTCACCCATATATAAGCCACCAACACTCACCTAACCGCACCATATAAAAATATCATACATTCATGACTATTTTCTTATCATGTGTGTCCATTAAATTTTCATCATTTTCATTCTTACTTTCTTCCTGGAATGCAAGTAAAAATACTCCTACGCCACCCACCCCCTATAATAGCACTATAATATTTATGTCGCTAGTAGTAAAATAATAATAACATAATATTATAATCTTAATCATAATAATATTATACCATATACAGCATGGTCCACACACGTTTCCTCTCTAAAACAAAACAAGGAAAGTGCCCAAAAAAGCTATACATATACATGGGTAAATATTTTCCGTCCTTTGTTCAATTTTACGTTGTTGCAGATTACTTGCAGTCAGTGAACTTAGCATGCACGCTGCGCACCACATACCACCACCACCAGGGCACCGAACAAAAGTCACTAAATACACTAACAACACACAGCTGTGTAGGTAAGATTAGATGATACTGTGCAGCAGAAGAATATACATGCTCTTTTTTATATACTAACTACTACCACTGCAACTTGTGTTTCCAAAAGGAAGAATTGGAAAAAGCCCGCAGTAATTTTTTCAGTTAACATTGCATAACGTTGCGCTGTGTTGTCAGAATAATGTGTTGTTGTTGTAGCTGTAATAGTGGTAGTGGTACAGTAACACTATCATAGATTACGTGAATTACTATAAACGGAAGTATAAAGTCGGCAATGGTATTTTAGGTAGGCGTGCATTTTTTTCCACTGACTGAATGACTATGTACTTTTTCTAAAAAAAAGAGAGTGCATACTATAAATATTTTGCAGCGACAGGGCCCAAAATAAACAATGCATTTGTTTGCCTGCTAATTTTGAGTTTTGGTTGGGCACTGAGTACTTTTAAACTGCGTTAGAAATACATATAGGTAGCTATATGTTTTTTTGGTTTTACGTTTTAGACTTTTGTTTGTTTGTGGTCGGCCAGTAATACCTAGAAATGTACCCAAGAAATATGTGTACCTAAATATGTATTGCTAAATGCTGACCACTCCGTTTTCATGATGGCGCAGTCATTTCGGATTAGGATATACATTTCTACTAATGCCATTTTTATGCAATCTTCGGTTTTGTGTGGGTTGGATTGTTGTGTGCCAAGAAAATGGATAAAAAACACGCAGTAAAAGTACTATATAGTCGTAGTGTTTTTGTGTGCGTCCAAGCCAGTTTACTTCACCTTCAGACGAAAGTAACTTTTTGACTTGAAGCCAAAAAATATACATGTTTATAACGCTGATGCGGCCACAAAACCGGATGAAATTACCAACAAACTCTATGTGTTGCGGAAATGGCAAAAAGCATCATGATCATCACCAGCACGATCATCACATACATCCATACATACATTTTTAAGCCATTGCAAAAAAAGCATCTGTATCAAGCTTTCGAATATAGTAGCAACCCGAGCAAAAAAGAAATTTCATCAAAATGGTATAAAACCCGTCAAAGTGAAAGGAAAAAAAGTAGAGAGAGAAACTTTTATCATTTTCATTTTTTTCTTCTTTTATTTATTATTATTAGAATGCTCCAAAGACGAGCGAAGAGGATACACATCCCAGAAATTGAAATGACCACTCAACCAAACCAACTTTTTTTTTCTTCTTGAGGATATGATATAGCCAATGGAGAAGAGAAAAATTACAGAGCAGAAGATTGAAGAAGATTGCAGTCCCCGAACGAACACATAATGCACAGTGTATCGTCTCTAGCAATATATAGTACCCAAATATTGACTTTCTTACTTTCTTTTCTTCCTCTCTATCTAATATAGGTTGCTATATCAAATATTTTTTTCTTGTACAAAAAAACCTTTCATTCACAAGTCAAGTCAATTGTCAGTGCAATTACGGGTTGTCGTGTGCTGTTTACACATTGGCAATGTTGATACCCTACTAATCATCATTATCATCAACATCCAAACAAAAGTGGAATTATTGGTTTTCGCTTAGATTTTTTAGAATTTTTTTAAATATTGTAATGAAACCAGGTTTGCAATGTTATAGACATTTTATAATACGTGCTCCGCTCCTAACATATTTTGTGCATATCAGAAAAGAAAGATTATCATCATCGCCATCGCATTCCCATCATTGCATTGTAAGTAGGTTATGGCCCATAAAAGTTTATACATTTTTTTCTCTTTGCCTATACTGTGGTAGTGGTGGTAATGCAATAAGCACGTAGAAAAGTTGTACGTTTCATGTCAGCCAAATAATACGTTGAAGCTTTTTATACAGCCTCAAGTTTTACAGGGAAAGCAAAGGAAAATGACAAAAAATATAGTAATAATCATAATACGTAGTATTTTTTTCTTCTTCTGGAGTACAAGCACTCCCAAGACCAGCTTAAAATAGGAACGCGGACCATACCAGGCAGCTTGACTTAAAGTCGTATAATATTGTATACTATTCTTTATAGCAGTATATAGTTGCTAGTGGTAGAGAATTTTATTATTTTTTTTGTAATGAGATTTTTTCTACGGTTGTTTGTATGAATATGAATGAGAGCTGCCATAGTACTCTACTATATCAGTACTACTATACTTCGACTAGTGAGAAAAATGAATGAAAATGGAAAAAGGCAGGAGGAAAACTTGAGTAATATAATATCCATTTGAACTCTGCCCGCCTTCTAGTCTAAATTTGTACCCGTTTTCCATCGTCTTCGTCGTCTTGGCAGTAATATTATGTTTTCGGCTTGCTCGGCCATTCATGCAACTTTTTTTTTCATATTAAACTAAAAGAACAAGATAAAAAGTAGTGAAATGAAAGAAAAATACTAATAATCATGTTTTATGAAAGAACGTGTATCATTGCTGGGTAGGTGTAGACGTGGGTTATAATAGCCACACACACACACACATAAGGTATTCGTGCCAGTCTAAAAATAGATTTAATATGAATAATTATTGCGTTAATAATCATGACATGATGATGTGATGGTATGATATACACATAGGGAAAAGGAAGTCAAGGGAAAAAAGGCGGTGGCGGTGGTCTTATTTCCAGCGCTCTGACCTTTTCCTATGTATATTTTCTTGCATATATGAAGAAAGAATATTCGGCAAGTCCGGCCCCAGGACGATGATAACGACATGGCGTGCTAGATAGTATTCTCAGAGAGTTAATATGAAATTATGGAGGAAATCAATAATACTTTATGCTGTTTAGTAGGTACTTGTGGGGATTTTCGAGAAAATATAGGAAAATATCATTGAACTCATCGATAATAATATTCCATAATAACAAATTTCTTGATGACTTTTTGAGAAAGTATATATGTCTCTTCCCAACAACGTCACCATCATCGACATGTTATCCTTCAGACTGCTGCTGCGTCCATAAATACATTTAGAGAAAATAGATAAAGGGGCTTTTCGTAATTTCCTTGAGATTTCGCAATTTTCTACACCATCATATAGAAATGCACATACTTAATAAAGAATGACACATTACCGGTCGAGTGCTGCTGCTGCTGCTGTGATGATGATGACGGTTTTGTGATTTACGTACCGTGAGAGAGTTTATGAAACAACGTAGTTGTAAGAAAAGAACCGACTGTTTCCATTTCCCTTCGAAAAAAAATTACGTACCTACCTAGTACATACTCACCTAACAGCACCACCAACGATAAAGAAAACTGATATAACTTGTCCATCTCAATGATTTGCCATTATCGCCATTTATTAGGATAAAAGCATTGATATCACGTTCTGTCTCCACCCCGTGCCTCCTTTTGTCTTTTTAAGAAGGAAGGATATAAAGAAGAAAATGAAAGTCATCTAGCCAAAAAAAAGTCAAAAGTTAGCCAAACAACATGCCACAGAAAGAGCTTCAGCAGTAGCAGCGCCACACATAACCATACGTGTTCTACCACACTATATCATCACATGGCCACTTTCATTAATTTCAAATCATTACTTTTCTTCAGCAGCAGGATTTTATGGTCTATAATAATACACTTTTTTCTTCAGCCCTTTCTTTCTCTGAGTCACTTTTTAAATATTTTTTTTCTATTCTGACGATGAGTGTTATTATATGGGCACGACCGCACGGCTCTTCTTTATGGTTCTTGATAAATTCTTTTGCTTGGTGTGGTTCCGCTTCATCCCTCTTCCACTTTCTTGTTTTACATTCTCTTTTCTAGGAAACTCTCTCGTCGTGTGGAGAATTCGTTCTTATTATTTCAATCAAACTATTGCTTAACTGTGGCGGAGGAAAAAAAGAAGAAGAACAAGGAAAAGGAAATGAAGAAGTTGGTGGCTATTCAAACGTGATATAAGATATTAACAGATACCTCGCTGCTACCTCTTTTTTTGGAGGGTACTTCTTGTTTCAGCACAATAGAGTATCTCTTTTTTTACCCTTTCCATTATTTTACCTTGTCCGCACATTGTTTTGTCACTTTTTCTATAGGATGAATGAAACAATGTAAAAAATAGAGAAAACCATGAATGAAGGAATAAATGTACGTTTTACTACTATCACATCGGTGTAGATACCTTTTTAGATGAAATTTTCGGGTAGAGACCAGACTTTTGGAGATGCCACTCCCAAATACGCCATCAACTTTGTTGTTCGTCGTAAAGTAGATGCGGTCACCGGGAAATGTAGTATAAGCTTTCCTCCCACGTAAGATAAGATGGAAGGGTTTATGATAAAAGATAATGTATACAGTAAAATATGAATGGCGATGCTGGCTTTTTGATTAAGCAAGGCTTATTTCAGACGATTCTTGTTCTTTCTGGTCATTTAATATATCGAATGATAAATACCTACTACCAACGAGACAGTATCAAATAAATTTTTTGTTTTTTTTGCAAACGAATAGCTTTTGCATTTTTTATTTTTAATATTTTAGGTTAGTATGGAACAGCATTACTTTTAATCTCACTAAAAAACCTGTTTACCATTCCACCATCAAGAATTATTGATGATAACTAAAACAAAAGTATAAAAGTTGCTCACTTTTAAGTTTGCATCTGTTTTCTAATCTACCTTTTTTCTAATAACACCGGTAGGATGATGATTACCAACATTTTAAAAAAGTTTCCGTTCCAATATTATTTTTCGTAGTGGCAAAGAGAGCAACAGTAGGTTTCTTTTTCCTTGAGGGTAAGTGCCAAGTGGATGATGATGTTGTGTAACCAGATTAAAAATGATTAGGTACAGGTGAAAGCACCCTCCGGCTTGTATTTAACATCAGTGTTGCAATATGTGACCTTCAAGTCAGGTTTTTCGTTATCTATATTTCGTGCTAGAAGCAAAAAAAGCTCCTCTTTACATTTAGAAACGCCTTCTCTGTGTGACGTGATAATAGCACATAGCACATCTGCAAACATTTGACACGTGCACGCAGAAGGTCACTTAACTAAAGCAAAATGCTCGTTGCTACAATATTATTCTACTATGGAACTTGCCTGTGGGAGAAAATATTTGAAAGTCACAAGTCCATTGTGCACAGCATTGAACATTGAAATGTGTTACAATGAAAAATTAAACTTTCTCTGTAAAAATTCTACATTGTCCTAATTACGGGCGTGTATCACTCATTCGTTTTTTCTGGAGGACACAATAGCTTTCCTCCTGACGCGACGACCAGTTGATGATATAATAATAAGTTCAACATACATTTCGTAATGCTTCATTGATCATCAATTTTTTTTGAACTTGTTTACTCAAACCTTGTACTCTCGTACTCTGCTGACAAGAAAAGCAGAAGAANCTCGTACTCTGCTGACAAGAAAAGCAGAAGAAGCATTAATTCAAAATAAATTATTTAGCAATGTTTTCAAACGTGCCTTGTGTCTTTTCTGTAAAAAATGCAGTGTAATTGCGGTGAAGTATGTCTTGGTTGCCATTCATCAGTGCACATTATACAATAACGAGATAGAAACATATAGACAAGGCAGCAACCAACAACCTACCTATTTTCTCTCTATATATGTATCTTGTTGACTTCCTCCTCACGCTTCTATCTCGACTCGACTATCCAATCCATATTATACGCTTAGCAGTCATTCATGCCAGTCAGAGGATAACATGAACAAATTTATATTTTATTACTTTGCTATTTTCATTGCAGTTTTTTTTCTTTACTCCTTTTTCAATACCCAGTGAGGGGCACAGCAAAACTCATTTTATGTGAAAGTGGTGAGTACTGCTAAAAAGCTAAAAACAAGTGTAATAGTTGAAACTTGATTATTTTCAAACATTCTGATACAGTTTTTAAATTACCGTGACTAGAGTAAATAGCATATAAAACACTAAAGCACTACACTACAAAATGGTTTGTGTGCGCCTGATCATGATATTGATAGTCATGTTTCTGGTATATTTTCCAACTATTTCTCTCCCACACATACACACATACACCACCATGCACCACTGACTCTTCCTCTCACGTTGATGATACACGTCGTTTAATTCATAGGTACCTTATATACGTAGGTATATGCACGTTCATTTTATGTGATGTGTTTCAATCAAGTCATTTGTAAGAATGTTTAGAAACATTTTACGAGTATTCTTCTTCCAGCCCTCTCCCTCATGTACATTTTTTTCGTATTATATAACCGATAGCATCAGAGTAACATGGGAAAAAGGTAAATTGGCCAAAGTTCATGAATAACCGGGACCAAAAACTATCAGGAAAGAGGAGCATGGAGACGGGAAAAAGTGTAAATTATTTAAGAAAGCGTAATTTTCCCTGTGCTCATAGCTACAGTAAACTAGTAGAATATGTGCAGAAAAAGAGAAGTTCATGCTTTATTTTTGGGGAGAAAACACGGCAATCACCGGCCTGAAAAAACTTTTTTTTTCTTTCTCAACTTTTTTTTTCATTCTGCATCATACCTAATATACTAAAACTAGTATTACATGTCTGCTGCATGAATATATAAGCAATGTTGTCATATACTTTTACCTATATACTCTATGCATTTACTCGTAATACTACTACTGCTGCTACTACTACTACCGTATAAACAAACACGAATTTTAGTTCATTTTTATGAGAAGGAAAAAAAGTGTAAGTGTAACGGTGCTCGTTTGCTGCTATACTAGTGCTACTACTCCCTCGATCGCGCGTTTTCTGCTGCTTCTTCTTCTTCTTCTACTGTAGCCCAAGAGAATTTTCATCGGTGCTCGTGGTGGTCGCTCTTTCTTGCTTTCTCGCGTTCGCATCATGCATTTTTATGTATTTTCCCTGCAAAATGTGAACAGGGAAAAAATGTCGAAAGTGTATAAATAACCCATTGGGAATTTCGGGAAAAGAAACTTTTTTCTTCTGCCCTGATGGTTGGCATTATTCTAAACTGCTGCCGCGTCATTGCTACTACCGCCAATAAATGTAGCGTGGCGAGAAGGAATACACAAAAAAAAGAAAAGACGTTCTCTTTCACTGAGACCAACTTTCTCTCTAATAAAACAGTTTAGGTCAATATATTCTTTAAAATAGGTGCCTTATAATAACAATACAATATTATGTGGATGGTTAGCTATTGTAGTATTTTGTTGTTTTTCTTTCATTCTTACTTGTGTCCACTACTGGAATGTTATATAATATTCCACTACATATTTTGTGAATGATCATTTTGGGTATTAGAGGTATATATGGTTTACTGCCATTAATGAATTTTATTTCGGGCGTGGTGTGATCATTATGTCAAGAATGCCCACTTCTGATTATACTAGTATTCATGGGGCAATGTTGGAAAACACCCACTCTTCTCTCTCAGCAATAAAAAATACTTCATAAAGGCATAATGTTATTGAAAGCAGTAACAACAACAACACTTGAAGAATGGTAATATAATATGGAGTCCATCTATCATCATCACGAAGCAAGAGAATGTGTCATGTGGAGAACGGAACATGAATTTAACCTTTCCTGTCGATGAAAAAGGCAAACCACAAGAAACATTTCACGTTTAGTTTCCTTTTCACATTACCTTGTATTTCCTTTTTTGTTTAATTCAACATTCAACAACAGCGCTGCAGCAAACAGCATAATTCATGAATATCCTGTGTGCGCCGGTGTGCACAGCAATGCTTTTACAAGTCAAGTGGAAAATGCGCGATTTCACTGACCAGGTAATTATAATGATGATGATGATGATATCCGCAGTAGAGTATTTGCTCTAACATCAAACATAACGTCTCTCCATGCTCTGGAACTGTAATAAAAATAAAGTAGAGAGAGAGAGAGAGAGAGAAATGGTGGAGGATTTTTTTCATAGCGACTAGACACATTTCCATGTTGTTAATGAGGATTACAGACTGAAAAATGTAACATGGATCAAGAGATGATCATCATCACGCCATGAAGATGAGCCTTTTTTTTCGATACATTTCTACTCTTTACATACTACAGCTAATGCATACCTACATATGTATAAAATGTGTTCAGTGACTTACAATAATAAAACTCTAAAATTACACTCAAATTCACTGAAATATAGAAAAGAACGCTTTGGTGAGTACGCATACGTGCATGAATGTGATATGTGCTCCCCTCAGAGAATCTGTGCGAAAGAAGAGAAAAAAAAGAAACGTTGAAACTGAGACTTTGGTTGTTGTGGGTGGTGGTATGGAAGCGGTGAAAGTATAGCGGTTTACATTTTATTCTTCTGTTCCGTGTCCGAACCGTACATATGCATATACTTACGTATGTAGCTTCGTTACGTGACTTGAACGAAAGCATACTAATTTTCAAGTGATTCCCTAGAAATCTACATACTGTTTCTTCCATTCCCTGGTTTCCAATAATTTTGTGTATTTCATTTCCAGAGTGCCTTGATGAAATCATATTAACTCTGTCTAAAACATGCATGCAAATGTACAAGTATGCTCATTTAGATTGGTTGAACAAAAGAATAAAAGTAAAAATAGTATAAACACTGAAATAAAAAACTATCGGACAAAATTGCACATTTTGTCGACTACACAAGGCATTGACGGTATGTCGACATAGTATATAGTCGGTGTAATACGCGGCTTCAATTTAATAGCTCCAAAACAATTAAACCTTATTAGCACATTGATACCAAGATTTATAATAGGGGCAGACCGACAGACTACAATTTTTCATTGTAAATGCCAAAGTTTATTTTCCTTTGAATGCCTACTTTATTTTCTATTTTATTCAAGTCTGTTTTGAACTTGCTGTCAGTCACCAGCAAAAATATTGGAAATATATGTCGAAAGTTAGAGAAAAAGTAAAGAAAACCCTGTGCCGAGTATCAGCTTGATGCTATGTCGTCAATTTTATATTTTTGAACCTATATATCTTTGTGAAAATATTTGGAGAAATAAATACAATTCCGTACAACAACATTACGTTTACGTGTACTGCTTGTGGAAATCGACTTGCTCCAGTTTTCCTTTGATCTTTCCTTGAAATTTGTCCAAAGGGAACACGATGATGAAAAGGAATACGCGGCTGGATGAGTGGGACTATATACATGCTACGCTATTACATTTCCAAAGGGATCCTGTCGATCATTGTGATGTTGATGGTCATGATTGGTTTCTTCAGTTTAGTGATCACAATTATTTGGCTTTATTACAAACAAACCATCAAGAAAAGCAAGAAGCATTCACAGACCGTCATTTGGATGAGCGATGAGAAAATGGAGGAAAAATCTAAAGGGAAGAAGAACACAAATGTATGAACTTTTAGTAGACAATCTACTCAAATGCTTAAAAAAATACAATATGTATTTATTTACAAGTTCCTCCGGTTATCTCTTCGTGTACAATTTCACATACCCACTTGAGTATATATTTGCTTCCATTCTGGTCTCTATCTGTTTGTATGAAACATTGGAAAAAGTTCCATTTAATTTCTGCTGTATTATTGAATCAATATATTGGCAAGTTCTGGGAAATATTATATTGGTCTATACATTGTACTTGGAACGTCTCTCTTATCAAAGTAAATGAGAAAGGTGTGACAATACGTTGTTTTCAAAGAGAGCTCTAAAGAGTACACAACGCTGCTGCTGACTGACTGTGAAGCTCACGTTGAAGATTTGAAACTGAGTATTTTATTTTCCTGGAGCATGTATGATGATAGGACAAGAGTTTTTTTTAAAAAAACAGAATAGTTTTCTATTGCGCTTTGTTAACTTGTTGTGATGTTTTAAGGTGAAGTATAGAATTGCTGGAAGAAATAGGAACATATACCCTGACAGAATCAAAGCGAGAAATACGAAATTGAAACAATAAAGTTCTCAGAGTCAAAAAGGGAGAGCGAGCGAGACAGAGAAAAAGTTTGTAGGTTCTAGCTCTTAATGAGCTAGCTTTCTAGAATTCCTTGTAAAAGTAGCTGTTTTTGTTAGGTAGAACGTGAAAGTGGCAGTGATGATATTGTAAGAGTAGACCTAAGTATAGTGTGTACAGGTTTGTGAGCAAAGTCATAAGGGCTCTAGAAAAGTCCCTTAACAGCGGTGTTGGTACACGTATACATCCTGTCTACACAAAGTATGGAAAAAAGTTAGGTTGTTTGATGCTACTACTGGTGGTAAATGAAGGTAGAACAGAATAGTACAGACAAGGACTTTGATGTAGATGGCAATGATTTAAAAAACTTTTTATTGGAAATTGCAAGTTTACTAACTAACTAACAAACAAAACAGCAGACGGTAAGATAATAATTGGAATGTCCACAGAAAATCGAGCATATATATCTGTTTTTGTGCTGTTAGATATGCTTTTCTCATATTCCGTTCCTGCAACTGCTGCTGTGCTGTTGTCGTTCAAATGTAGTTTTTAAGCGTAATGAATCCTGAGGGGATTTATATGCTTTGCTTTTTTCCTGGAATGGCCTTTTCTACAGTTGATGGGATTACATGAAATAGAAAATTGTTGTAGCGTAAAAACGAAAAAAGTCAACTTTTGTAAACATGAGGATGTTGAGGAAGTAGTAGAGATTTTTTCACAAGCAATTAATATATAATGTTATGACACTTTTTGAAAGCGAGAAAAATATATACTATACTCTTAGATTTTTAACGCCAACACTTGAGTCTTGAGTTTTATGCAATTAGTCAGTCCATGTAGTTTTTTTTGCGCCGTTGTTTTGTTAAAAGGAGAAAGTTTTCACTCGACTGATATAGATTTTTAATATATTAAAACAAAGTGAAGGATTTTTAAGGAAAAACGGAGTAATGTTTTGATAAGTTTGAAAAGCAAAACAAACCGTAACAATTCAAGGAAATTGAAAATACGGATATTTTCCTTAAAATTGTCAACACTGTGGTCTCAATCTCAATAGTGCTACGCTACTAACTACACGTTGATTTCATCACAAATTTTGCGTATAAAGCCTTTCGGTCCATAGAGGTTGGTGGCAGCTGCACCGGACATGATAAAAGTACTCGCATGAACAAGCAATTGAAAATGAAAACTTATGCAGTAGCAGCGTGTGAATACTAACGTGTAACAAAAGTCGTAAAAATTTGTGGCATGCTGTAAACGTAAATGATAGTTAACAGGCCCCCATCATGTCATGTTCAAGATCGCCGTGATCACGATGATAATGAGGAATAGTGGATTTTTCAAGGACATGTTGATCTGGTAGGCTACTACACTGAACTGATGTGAGTCTAAAACATTTCCTGCATTGCATAGAAAACAGTAGAATAAAGCCGTAAAATGCAGCAGCAAAAAAATATTTAAAAAAAGTTAATGAGCATGAAAAATTATGAAATGGAAGCAGGATTTATGAAAACTATTTTGTTTGTTCCTCCTAATTGTTGTACTCAAAGCGTTTCAATTATGGTGACTTTTAATGCGATGGCGGCAGCTGCAGCTATAGAAGAGCTGCTGTACTGATGAGGTAACATTTTGTACCCCCCCTCTTTCTCTCTCTTTCGCTTTACATGCCAGTCTTTACTATAAAATGTAATATTGATCATTATGATCATAATAAAAGTCAGCCATAAAACATTAAATGCGATGCTTTTAGGGTAAATAGGAGCCAGCCGAAATTGGCAACATGTTATTATGATCATTTGGTTAGCCTTATCGTAAGGTCGAAACTGTCACAATCGGTTTATACCTATATGAATTTATGATTGTTGAAAAATAACAACATCGTTTTATATTGCACAACTACGTTGTTATATTTAAACTTAATATGCAATATGCAGTCATTCATTATATAACTTGTAATGCAGGCGGGTATAATGTGCACTTACATAATGCCCATGAAGATCATGCGGGCAATATGCTTGAAAAGCATTAAAACGTAACTTGAGTGTGATATGTTTTTATAAAAATATACATGGAGACCTTGATTTAAAATAAATTAGAACGGATGCAGTTTTTCAATGTCGACAGTAAGGGCAAATGTTTGCAAAAGATAGTCGTAAGGGTCTTTGTAAAAGTGAACCATGTTTCGCAAATCTAAAATTATACAAATTATATGAATCAAATAAAATTGCCTGGTTTTGTGTTAAATAAACCAAATAAATTAATCAGCATTGAATAAACTTGACGAGTTGGCTGTAAATATAATAATTTATTTAGCTTGGGCTGTGAAAGCGCGTTGCATGATGTGTGGTTTATACAATAACACAAACACAATCGAACATATAACCATAACCTATATCGCTATATCATATATTTTATAAATAAAGTACGAAGCAATAATTTTTTAATGAGATCAAATCAGTTATGCTTCTTGTTATGCTCTCGCACAAAATTTTCACTTCATTTCAACACAATTTTACCCAAGAATTTAGAAAAAAAAATCTATATTGAGTTATTAAGAATTTTTCAAGTGAAATATTTCCAAGTTTTTGTACACAATTATTTACGTTCTTCACCAGTAGGAGAGTATGTAAGGAATGAAAAAATGAGCCAATTTTTCTCATCATTAATAATTACTCTATTATCCGACATGCACCGCATTGTAGCTGTAGTTGACAATATATATTATACATACTTTTTAAATTATCATGTTCCATATTTTCTGGTCTTTGTATGGTGTAGTGTACTTCTGAATTAAACTGAAGTGAATAAAATCTATCAAATTTAAGCGAGTGTGTATGGGCATTTTATAAACTAATAAAAAATGTAAATAAAATGCTTCAATATAAAGAAAGATTACTCCGGATAAAAATTGATTTTAACCTCGTTGCTCATTGTAAACCTTTTTTTGCACCCGATTTATATGATCGACGTAAGATAAATCTATGCGGAAGCATTGCAGTACAGGCAAAGCAACTGAGCAAAACTGTAACAAGATGCAGTGCAGAACTTGGTTTTCCTACTATTTCAGCGTTGTAGTTCATTAGTCAATTGTGTAGAGAAGAGATGCAAACATCTTAACTAGTTGTATTATATGATACGACTACAAGTTCATTTTTGCACGTGGCATGATGCACTGAAATTCATGATTTTGTAGCGAGCCACGGGGCTGACAGACATTTGGCACATAATGTTCTTTTCAGACAAGCACCTGTACGTAATAATAGTTTCAATTGTAAGATATACCAACTTGCAAAACTACTTAAGAATAAATGCATACATAACGTGCCCAGGTATGCAAGCAAAGTAATGATTAGCGCGTGATACCGGCAGATATATGTATAAACGGGAATATGCTAGTAGTAGTAAGTAGTGACAGCTTCTTAGCAGCACACCTATGTAAAGTGAAACTGGTCCGATTTAGTCCCCGATATCTGAAGCAGGTGCATGGAACGCCACTTTTCCAACACTCCAAACATCTTTTCAGCTCGTTTTTTCCGAGTTTCCCGTGTTCACATCAGCCGATAGATAGCAACGAGAGCAAGAGCCGAAGCTGCTGACCAGGTATACATTTTTGCAATAGATGTATATAGGTAATTTTTTAAAAAAATTTTGACTGGAAGTATGAACAATAATTAACTAACCAACCGCAAGATATCAAGGTCATAAAGTTGTATCATCATCACCATCATCATCATATGTGCATGTGTGCATACAATTAAAAGAGGAAAATGTGGCATTATATTGGCATCGTCAGCGGTATTAACAATTCTTGAGAAATCCATCAGCCGCTGCGGAAATCCAAGTATACCAAACCATTTCCTACTTTTTTTGTTGGGACATCATCAGATGTTGGCTGTTCCATATTGATTCGCGTGTGTGTGTCGTGTCGTTTTGTGTAGCAGTGTATTATTATTGGGAGAAAGAGGAGTCAAATTTTTTTGTGCTTGGAAATAGATGATAATTTTATTTTTGTAAAACATAATTTGAAATTGTTCCATTTATAGGTTGTGATTGTGAAGATTTTCAAACAACGAATTGTGACCTTCCAGTATCCAACCCTAACGAGATTCATTGAGTATACTTGTAACGGTTTGTGGTAACATAACATTAGGAAGTGATACGTTACTAAAGAAATAGAAAAAGCGTTGTTCTTTCAGTGCCGTCTATTTATTGTGTCTGCCTTTTTTTGCCTAGAGTTTTCTTGTGTCGCTTTCAAATTAGAGAAAGTCTGAGCTATTAGCGTATTTTGTAAATTGCAAATTAAAAGTTCAAAGCACCGGTATTATACTAATAACTTTTGAAATATATTGACAAAATGGAATCATCAAGGATTTTACAAAATGTTGGCTCTCTGTTTGCGAGAAAGGTAACCTAACATTGTTCGTCCTAATTGGAGTAATAGTATTGGTAGAGTAAAATTAAAGTGTTCAATTTAAAATATTGTAGTGGATGTTCCGGCAGGCTTTTGGCAGAAATTTTTCTGTTTCGGCGGCTGCTCAAGGGAAGCAGGTATCACAAATTACGTTTTTCTCATAGGTTAAGTATCCCAGTTATTTTTCCAAGTGCATAAACTTGATTCGCTTGTTTATTTATCAGATGCATGTGAGAGATGCTCTTAACTCGGCTATTGACGAAGAAATGGAACGGGATGAGAGAGTTTTCATTCTTGGAGAGGAGGTTCGACATTTAGAATGATTCATATGTATCAGGAATAATATTTATTGAATTGGTTTGTAAATATTTTGTTAATTTTTCTCTGTGCCTCGTTTATAGGTTGCTCAGTATGATGGTGCGTACAAGGTAGGCAGATTTAATAATATTTTTAGAACCAAAAAGCAGCTATTTAGTATTTTAAATATTCGTCAATTCCTGTATCTTTTCTGGTAGGTTTCAAGAGGCCTATGGAAGAAATATGGAGACAAACGTGTTATAGACACTCCTATTACTGAAATGGGGTTTGCCGGTGTAGCCGTTGGAGCTGCGTTTGTAAGTTTTATAATTCAGCGTTGTTTAAAAATGGGAATTAAGCAAACAATTTTAATATTTGATAAATTGCACACAATTCATTACAAATATTTGACCTTGTTGGTAAAAGCTTGATAGCTTCGTCATCATCCAATTTTCTTATTGGTAGGTTGTCTCTCCTTACAATTCAGAGGATTGCAGAGGGCTTTTGAAATCAGCTATAAGAGATCCTGATCCAGTTGTTTTCTTGGAAAACGAAATTCTGTATGGTGCACAATTCGAAGTCTCTGATGAAGCTCTATCAAAGGACTTTTTAATTCCAATAGGAAAAGCTAAAATAGAAAAACAAGGTAAAGTAATGATCTAAAAGAAAAGTAATAATTATTAGGAATAATAACGTGGAATACTAAATTATTTGTGCTTTTTGACTATATAGGAAATCATGTTACTTTAGTGGCTCATTCAAAGGCTGTAGGCACGTGCTTAGATGCTGCTAAAGAACTGTCTGGAAGTGGAATAGATGCCGAAGTAATTAATCTGCGATCCCTTAGACCTTTAGGTAAAAACCTGATACGTTATTGTAGTACAATGGTGCACTACACTGCGAATGTGCATGTCTACAATTTGATATATATTTTCATACTTGCAGATACGGAAACAGTTTTAACGAGTCTTGCCAAAACACATCATGTAGTTACCGTAGAACAAGGTTGGCCTACTGCAGGAATTGGAGCAGAAATCTCAGCAAGAATAAGTGAAAGTAAGTAAAGCCAAAGTAAATGCATATTTATGTTTCTATCTACTATTTTAGTGTATTCTTGATGTTATTCCTTAGGTAATGCATTTTTCCAATTGGATGCTCCAGTCATTCGAGTAACGGGGGCTGATATTCCTATGCCCTATGCGAAATCACTAGAAGATGCGTCTATTCCGCGAGCACAAGACGTTGTTAAAGCAGTGAAGCTAATGTTGAATCAGAAGTAACGTAGCTAAGTTTGAAATTAGTTGATATGTATAGAAAATCAAAATATCATATTCATAAGAACACAGAGCGCACCATCAAAACGTTCCCAAAAATGTATTGAACTGCCTATCGTTTGAAATTAGAGGAGTATATGCTACAAATGTTGAATGAGATATGCATGATTGTGCATGCTGTTAGCAGAAATAAATATATGGTTTTAGAAACACATACATGACATCCCAAGTAAATGTTTTTAGAAATTACACTTTACATGTGCGAGCATAAAGCTTTAACTTTAATAGTAGTTACTTCTGAAACGATAGATATATAGTTTAAAAATCTGTTTGTTTTTCAGATTCGCTACGACGATAAGCAACTAGGAAAAACATGTGTTGTGTACATGACAAGATCTTAGAAAGCGCCACCCTTTTGTCTCAGAAAATTTCATACAAACAGTCATTATTATTGTGAAACAAGAAAATTTTATGTTGGCACTAAAATATATAAATTGTTATAAAAATGTAAATGTACATAGGTAATTCAGTAAATGCGGAACTGTAAGCGAGCGAAAAAGGTCAGACATAAAGAGAAAAGACTAATAATTATTATGTAACTTGCATAATGCAAGTGGATTTTTATCGAATTATTGTGCTTCGTAGTTCTACCTGTTCATACGTGTGATTTTGTAATATTGTAAGTTTTTAGTATAACGTAATTAGGAAAGTCCTTGTAACTTTCAAAATCTCATCGTTAGCACATCTATAATAACGATTATTACTACACAATACAGAAATAGCAAACTTAGGCACTCTGCGAGTGCCCCAATAATTGGTGGTTCAGTTCCATAACTTTTCTTCTCAAGATCACATTATGTTCAGTTAAATATCGAATAACGTCTGCTTGTCGCTGAAAAATCTCCT
>JAHZMT010003478.1:0-11591 GCA_027743785.1 Sinhomidia bicolor
ATTATGACTATGACTATGACAGACTAGAGGCAAATTGTTAAGCCAAAATGCTAAGGAAAACACCATGAAATTTTTTCGCAGCAATTTAACTTTTATGTCATATAGATAATAATGTAACTAAATTTATTGAGGTTAGATGACTTTTTTTCTGTCCGATGCTCTGGTACTATATGTTGGTGGACACACATTATAAGCAATTTACTTTAGTTAGTAACTTAATGGTGAGCGATGCTGTGGAGAGGAGAAAGTTCAGTTGGTTTTTTGATAAAAAAAACTAAAGAAAAAAATGGTCTTGAGGTTTTTGGCTTACCTTGGCTGAATGTAACGTATGGTGGTGGGTTGCTCTCTGGTGTGTTTTATGAGCATAATGAATAAAAGTTGCTGAGAAATGCCTTTAGCTTTTCTTACCATTTTCAGTTCCACCGTTACAAGGCTTCTTTTTTCGACTACTTACATTTTCTACTCACCATATTCCATCCCATTGCCAAAAACAACAGAAGAGAGAAAATAAATTAGGAAAGGAAAATTTGTACATCACTTTTATCGAGAACTTTATAAAAAGCTTAAATGATTGACCAAGCACTTTCACATTGAATTCAACTGATTATGATTTAGGTATATTTCTTAGCACACTACTGCTTCGCTTCTCCTTGGTTCTGGTAATAGATGTGAATTTTTTTTGTGGGAAATTGTTCAAATTCTTGTTTAACCTGCAACTATTTATTCAGGAGCAAGCAAACAGAAAAAAATATTACATATTAGCGTAAATGGAGACGAAGAGAGAGAGACACGTAACGTGACTTGTGTTACGAGTTACGACACATCACGTTCTGCCGGTTTACGCTGATACTTATTATCATCCTCATTTCATTCCCAGTCCCTACTTCCACTTACGCTAACGAGAAAAGGTGTCCGCCGGAATAACAAAAACTAGTCGGTAGATATAGTTTTTTTCGTTTTTATTTTCTTCAGCTTTCCCTAGAGCATTTAGTAGTGGTAGTAGGTTATATGTTGAACATGATTGCAAAATACACATACATACCTAGTTACTTACAAACTATTGGCTTTAATATGAAAAAATGCTGAGTTTTCTTTGGGTGTATGTAGTAAGCAGAAATGGAGGTACTTTTTTGTTTGGACACTGCGTTGTTCGAATCTTCTTTTTGAGACTTGCTCCTCCATTCTTTATACCATTTATCAAAATGAATAACTATTTACAAAAGCAAAGTGGTTAGGTTGTATTATGGAAAAATGGCCCACATATATCCCAAATTATAAAATTGGGTCACCATAAACAATTCTGAGTCAGCTCAGTTCAGTCATGCTATAAATTGGCAGCACATTCTCCATTCATTCTTGACATGCATGCATGTGTGCGTATCTTCAATGAAGATTATCTTCATTTACTATTTCTTTATGTACTAAGCAAACAAATAAAAATACCAATTTGGTGGTTCAGCTTTTCAGTCGCTTTACTAATTTTTTTTTCTTAAACAAACATAAAAAGTAATGAAGTACCTACCTAGGTATATTGATTTTCATTTCCAATTATCTTAAACACAAATTTGTTTTATCGAAAGTTAACAAAAATAAAAGCTAAATTTGCTGCTACTGTTGTTGTATATGTAGACCATAACAGAATATGAATACTTTCTCTCACCATGTGAAAAGACAATGTTTACATTTGGTCCGTTTTTTTGTACCTTTTGCAGATAATGGCATAACTTTATGAAAATAATGTGTATAAAACCGTTCCATGCTTTTTTTACTTTCTAGGCGTATGCAAGTCCACAGTTGGCAAAGGCTGTACCAAAACGACGACTGAACCGATTGGAGGAATTTCGTAATCGACAGGATACTCTACCTTTCTCCGCATTTCTCACGGATAAGTTTGGGAGAAACCATAATTATCTCCGTATATCTGTATCGGAGAGGTGTAATCTCAGATGTAAGTATGTGTAGACAGGAAATTGGAATCTGGTGAAATTATTTCTAGAGTAAACATAACAAGCATCCGGTTCAGGTCAAAGTGGCAGAGAT
This sequence comes from Sinhomidia bicolor, assembly GCA_027743785.1. Taxonomy (NCBI): domain Eukaryota; kingdom Metazoa; phylum Arthropoda; class Collembola; order Entomobryomorpha; family Entomobryidae; genus Sinhomidia; species Sinhomidia bicolor. The sequence continues at coordinate 2,041 of JAHZMT010003478.1, forward strand.
CGTGCGTAATATTTTTCTGCTCTCAAAAAAATTGGAGTGATTTTTATTTTCCTTTGCCAATTATCTAAAGAGAGGTGTCTTTAATGATGTTAAGCGTAGCTAATAATTAGGTACTTTATTTTATGTTTCAAAGGCACTTACTGCATGCCAGAAGAGGGAGTTCCACTGACGCCCACCAGCAAGCTATTAAGCTCAGCGGAAATCGTTAGAGTAGCGAAAATCTTTGTGGGTCAAGGAGTAGACAAAATAAGAATAACTGGAGGAGAGCCATTACTGAGAAAGGATCTTCCGAGAATTATCGGTAATGATTGTTCTAAATAAGATTTGCTTGCTTTGTAAACTTTATTCCGAATTTTGCTGTTTTTATGTCGCGCCAACTTCATAGCCCAGTACATGTTCAGAATTTTAAATGCTTCCAAATTATCATAGTATGACGTGCTTTCACGGTTTAAAATCCTGACTTGTAGTAGTATAGAATGTATTTACGTTCTGTTTTTTGCTTTCATTTTGCCTTAGAACAACTTTCTGAGCTCAATTTGACTTCTATTGGAATAACAACTAATGGAATTCTACTGGCTCGGCTGATGCCCGAGCTGATTGCGAGTGGAGTAACTGCGATAAATGTTAGTCTTGACACGCTAAAACCTGAAAAATTTGAAAAGATCTCGAGACGTCCTCCAAGTGCTTGGTTTAAAGTATGGAAGGCCATCGAAATGGCTGATCTCATGGGATACTATCCTCTCAAACTGAACTGCGTCGTTCAAGGGGGTGTTAACGAGGACGAGATTTGCGACTTTGTAGATTTGACAAAGGATCGGCAGTTGGACGTGCGATTTATCGAATATATGCCCTTCACCGGTAACAAATGGGATCTAGCCAAAATGGTCTCGTACAAGGATATGGTAGAAATGATTCGGCAAAAGTATCCAGACTTTCTAAAACTTGAAGATCCTCTTAATCACACTGCAAAGGTATTTCACCACTCACTCATATAGAGTCACATTTTAATACAAGTACACTTTACTATTGAAAGGAAAGTGGGTGAAAGTTTATAACACAAGGACTTAAACAAATGAAGTCCGTAAAGCTATGCAGGCAGGCAGTACACAGCCAGTGGTAGTAAATTTGCGTAAATAATTTTCATATTATTATATAGGCGTACAGGATCCCTGGGCATGTTGGCCAAGTTGGTTTTATAACTTCCATGTCGGATCACTTTTGTGGAGGCTGTAACCGCTTGAGAATAACAGCCGACGGGAACTTGAAAGTATGCCTATTTGGAAATGCAGAAGTTTCCTTAAGGTACATCAAAAAGAAGAAGCATAATATATAATTCTATAAATGTGCTTTCACTTTTCAGATTATTTTATTTCACATTCACCCAACAAACATCACAAAAAATATTATGCAAAATACTCGCAAAAGAGAAAAAGGGAAAGCAATCCTTCCTTTTACATATTTGCGCTTTTCCCAGAAAGCAAAAGCAATTTATTTGTAATATAATATTTACTCTGGGTAGAAAATTATTAGTTTTATTCCAGCAGCATGAAAAAGAAACTTTTATTATTTTTTTTGTTTTTCAAAAATCCATCATGAATATTTATGAAGTCATCGTAAAAATGGTATATACATTGCTGTTTCCTCCCATTTGCCTTTCATCTCTTGCCAAAGTTTCTCTTCTTGTTTTTTCCTAGGGATGCGATGCGGAACGGAGCTACTGATGACAGACTACTTTCCCTCATTGGAAACGCTGTACAACGAAAACATCCCAAGCATGCCGGTATATAAAGAAACAAATAGAAAAAAACTCATGCCTCTATATTTTAATGTCAGCACTCCACACGTAGTATTATTATTATAACGTATCACTTTATACCACCGACTGATTTCAATACTTTTCTACTTTTCCTTCTTTCTTTCTTTTCTCCATTTTCTTGCTTTTCTCTTCTAACTGCTTTAAATTTACTTTTTTTCCTATTCAACTTTTTAGTGAATGGAAAACAATGACTAACTTTAATTTTTCATAATCTTTCCCAATATACTGCGTTGCGTTACCGTGTGGCATTTTGCGTAAAGTACAGAAAAAATCGTACAGTTTTCACTTTTTATATAAAAAAAGAAAGTTTTATTCAGTCTTCTTTTCTCGTACGTTTATTTTGTAGGAATGCTGAATCTAGCCAAGATGGAGAATCGACCCATGATATTAATTGGTGGGTGAGACTGACTGACTCCATGTATATGTGTGTGTCTCTCTCTCTCTTAACTCTATATAAAATGTACGTTAAGTTTTTTTTAAAAAAACTTTCTTTTACTTTCACACAAACTCATTTTCTTCTAACGTTTATATTCATACACTACTATACTATATACCCTTCCAAGACTGAAGCTGAGACCAAATGATATCATAAATGCCACTGTAAAAGTCACGGGAAGTTGCTTTTTGAGTAGTCATGCAGAGATCGAGTTCAACATGAAATATATTCCTTTCCTGCTCTCTTCTCTTTCAGTTTTTGCTACTTGTTCTTCAGCATGAAAATTATACTTTATCCCGAGTTTAAATTAATAATGAGCAGTTTGGTCTGTTTTCGATGCTACATATTTTAAGCTTTTGCTTGGTTGATCATAAAGTTGAAACATGGAGAATACAAAGGCGGTGGTGGTGGTGGTAGGAAGGCTCATATAAAATGTAATGTAAACTCTGGCAAAAATTTGTAAATATTATGTTTTATCTCTGAGAAAAAAACTTTCTACCGCGGAAATGTTGTTGTACAAGTACAAAAAATATATAGTGTGTAGTACTCAGAGAATGTTATATGAAACCTTTTGTTTTCTCGTTGGCTTGAACGAAACACGCACGGTAAACAAAAAAAGCATTACGATCTCTTTCCTGAGAGAGCACGTTTATGTTTTGATGTTTTTTGTGATGGCGTTTCCTTTTTGTACACACACAGAGAAAGACATAATCCTTTCCCCGGTCATGGCTCAATGTGCCCGTAGTAGCCGCATTAACATTTCGTCGTCCTTTGATCCCTCAAATAATGCTCGTGTTACATTTAAAGGAAGACAAGAATACGAGCAACTGCTAGCACCACTACCATCATCATCATCATCGCCAGTGGTACTAGTACAAGAACAAGGGGAACTGCAGTGTTCACGTGAAGATTGCAATCAAAATGATGGTGTATTACCATCACCATCATCCAATTCATATTCCTTATTACATCAACTATCACCATTATCATTGTCGACGATGAGTATAAAAACAAGGGGGACAACGGGAGAAAGCTACTATTGTCATCATCATCATCAGCAGCAGCAGCAACTACGACATTTCTCTACTACAGAACATGACAATCATAATAATAACACTTCAACAGCAGCATTTAAAGCAGAAAGTACAGGTTTACGAGGAACATTATCATCATTTTCACTTTCTTGTGCTGCTCCTCCAAGCAATGGTGCTTTTTCAACTTTTTCCACCACCACCACCACACCAGTAGCAGCGGCAGTGGCAGGAGAAGGACTGAGTCACGTTGATGCAAAGGGAAAGGCAAGCATGGTGGATGTAAGTGAGAAGAAAGTGACAACACGGCAGGCTATAGCAGAGGCAACGGTTAATTTAAGTTCAGAGACTTTTCAGGCAGTTGCCAGCAATAAAATGAAGAAAGGAGATGTGCTCACGGTAGCCCAAATTGCTGGCATTATGGGAGCAAAGCACACATCTAATTTAATCCCATTATGTCATCCTCTACCTCTGCACAAAGTTGATGTTAATCTGGAGCTGAGGGAGGAACGAAATTGCGTTTATATACAAGCACTTGCTAAAACTACTGCAATGACTGGGGTGGAAATGGAAGCTTTGACTGCAGCAACTATCGCAGCACTGACGATATACGACATGTGTAAAGCCATGGGACATTCCATTACAATTACTGATGTTCGACTAATTAAAAAATCCGGTGGGAAATCTGACTATGCCTTAAGAGAGGAAAAGTTGCATGAAACTAAATAAAAGTTTATTGTATACGTAAAATATAATATTATTTTAATGTTGTAGGTCAGAATAACAAATTAAAAATGTTTAGTTTTGAGAAAATATATAAAACTCGCTCGTTCCTCATTATATTTTACACACTCATTCGTTTGTCTGCACGGACAGCTATAATGTAAATACTTTAGAATCTTTGCACCATTCCGGGAACTGCAGTACCAGGTGGTATGTGTGTCCCAGTTGGTGTTCCTTGCCTAGGAACGGCTGCAGCAGTGCTGGGTACATTTTGCTTGGAACCTCCTTCTTCATACACTCGCACGGCTAGTGCTGCTCTGGGTCCAGTCATCCATACTCTCCCTTCGTAATCCACAAGCGAAGTGTCGACAGTCACGTTTGTAATGCCTGGAAGCGTCAATGAGAGTAGAAACTGAGCCTGGAAAAAGTCTCTATGTGGCACTATATCCTTCACAAGTTGAATTTGTTCTTGATGAGCCTATATGGACAAACACGTTTATAATTTATTCACAACTTGAGCAGGAGCACGGTAACTCGATAAACTTAAATTAATTAAAGAAGCTTGGTACTTTGTCCATAAGATGAGTGCGGGGATTGGTAGGTGGTGCAGAAGTCACCGTTATGCGTATGGCTTTAGGTCTTCTAAACGAACTGTGTAGGTTAGACACTTTTGCTCCCTGATTGCCACTCTGCTGGAGAACACCTTCAATTTTCAATGCTAGATTGCTTCCAAGGAGTACAGGAACACTGTCGCCTCTTGGTTGTGGTGAAACCGCAATCTAATCAGAAGTATGAGTACAATTAGGTTACTATATGAGGAAACTTATTTGGATGACAACATCAAGAATGCATGCTGGGTGTAATTTATACCTTGGTTCTCGTGTTTTGTAGAGTTTGAAAGAAAAACCGAGGATAGGGAAGTGGAGACTCGATTAGGATTCCGATTGCTTCTCTCAACTTCATTATTTGCTTCAACGAGTAAAACAAAATTGTACATGAAAATACATTCAAGGAACGTCATTTTGTAGAAAATTAAACAGACAAATTACTTTACGACAATACCTCGGTTATCGTTGCTTGTGTCGTTGACGGATTTAGAGAACGAATTATTTCCACAGCCTTTTTACATGCTAAAATAAGGGACCAAGAATTTCCGGCTTCGATATAACTCATTCCTGTGCAAAAAGTAAGTGGTGTCTCATCTCCAGAGAAAGAAGGATGATCCTTTGAAACAACAACCTTTTCTATCGCTCGTGAAACCATGAGGCACATTTGTTGCAGGCTACAATAAATTATCAAAACAAATGCTTGAAATCTACAGTTAAAGACTGTAAAGCATGTACCACTAGAAGAAATAAAGTACTTACATTTGAATATTTAAAAGGGATGAATTGTCAGCGTCAAACGCAGTTTGATATAAGCGACCGTAATAATCACTGATTATTTGAAAGTCTCGCACAGATTTCCTCATCTGCATAAAAGAAACATGCTGTTAGTACGATTTTCACACGTTCAAGTAAAAAGAGAATACAAGTCTTGATTTTTAATGATTCCGTACCTGAGTAACTATACGACCACATTTCAAAAGATCGTCCCTTGCAGCAATCGAAATGCTATGAGCAATGGCAGGCGCTGGAGATAATACAATTGCGTTACACGACGTGAGAAAATTAGTAAATGCCGCAAGCATTTCAGACCTTAGCCTTACAAACTCGATTTGAAACTGTAAAGGACCAGAGCGGACAACTCGCTGCCTATTTTTACAAAATTAAACATAATGCTTAAAATTCGTCATAAAATGCTATAAGATAAATAAAATTTTTGTACCTTCAAAGTATTAACAGCTTGGACGTATGAACTGCCGGCTGACATTAACCTAATATGAACAGGTTTATTACCGTCCTTGTCCTCTTGTGAAACAACTTGCTCGGCTTGAGCAATGAGTTGCAATGAGGTAAGCCAAAAATGAAAATTTTCTGAAGACACCGTTTCCGGCATTGCTTTTAAAGCTGACGCGGCAATATTTGGCTGGCAGTATCTGAAATGATTATCGGTAAAATTAGATTGTGTGCAAGATAAAATGGTTAGTCAACGAGAAATGAAAAGTACCTCAATGCATTTCTGGACAACCTATAAGCAAACCACATACAAGACATTTCCATTGTGCTGTGAATTATTTGGGAAACCTTCTGAGAAAGAGAGTATCCTTGATGGGCTTGAAAAATTACAGCAATTAGCACTGCCTGCAACAGTAGTAAACAGTACTTGTGCTTTAATTGTGACCTCAATTATTGTTTAAAGAAAGTAGTGTACATAACTGCTTGATTAAAAAGCTTACCAAAGTACTATTCTCTTTCTTCATTGATGATTTATCAAATCTTCGAAGTACGTTCAAAATATCAGGCATCACTTTGTGAATGGCTTCCTGGCTAAAACTTCCAATCGAACCAATAGCTTGACATATAAGATTTCGACTTTTCTCTGCAGATTTCGAAGAAAACTTTCGTTTAATCACATTTTATAAAACAAGAAATAGTAAAATTATTGATGATAGTAATTACCAGTCAATGTATTCCGACCAATTTGCTTGATCATGATTGTGCAAAACCAACCACACAGATTTGTCTCTGCTTTACACAAAAGTACCCCATACGAAAGAAGAAAACTTTGTTTAATCACATTTTATAAAACAAGAAATAGTTATTATTGATGATAGTAATTACCAGTCAAAGTATTCCGACCAATTTGCTTAATCATAATTGTGCAAAACCAACCACACAGATTTGTCTCTGCTTTACATAAAAGTACCCCATACGAAAGACACTTTTCCAGGTCTTTAAGTAATTCTTCCTTATCGTGATCATCAGCAGTTTCTAGAGCACAGATAGTATTAGCCAAAGACTCTATTCCAGATTTGGCCATGTCTACCACATTTAAGCTGGACGTTGGTGCTCCTGCACTTTTCCTAAAAAAACAAAAACTAAATTAAATACGACATCTAACCTACATATAATTAGACAAATTTAATACGCTACGTAAACAGTATAATTACCAATTCACAGCAATGTACGTAGAAATTTCAATAGCCTTAAGAGCAACAGACATGTCTGTGGATTCTATACTCGTTTCTAGCAACTTCCACAGAGGAGACTCTACACGAACAATGTATTATACACCTCATTAAAACGGGGTTTACATTACTAACAAGACGTGACGTAAATAGTAATTCCAAATTTTCGATTTACCAGTCACGTAGATAAACTGAAGTATAGCAGACGAGGATGTTATACTACTGATCACATCTAATGCGGAATATACAATGTCATTATGTACTTGAATAGGCTCGTCATCATCAGTTTCCATTTTATCTTCAGACGGCAGGACGGAACTAATCAGTGCAGAAATGTGAGTAGCCTCCCACAAATGACCGCCTTTGTCCCCAAGATATTTCAAGTCCTTCAAAATATTAAGCTTCACCTTTGTCCTAGAGTCATCCAGATGTGACAGAAGGAACGAAACCTATTTCGCAAAAAAATAATATTTCGTTTTAGAGATCATAAATGGGATGTTTGGTTTTATCCTAAATAGACATTTTGTTTAACCTGTTCTGTAAGATCTGTAATGGTGGCAGCAGCAAGCTGTGTCAGAGTATGCAAAATTGTGGTAACAAATTCTTCTGATGGATAGTTTACCAACAGTTCCTGACAGACTTTTCGTACCTAAAATTTTAAAAATGCTCAATAATTTATTTTGCCTTGAAGGAAGGATTCTTTCTTTCGTTCTTTTCTTTTCTTTGGCAAGGATTTAATAAATCATTATATAGTTTACCATTGAAGCTGTAGCCACTTCATGGTGCATGTACTGAAAAATACTTATCAGTCTCAACTTGAGATCGATGGGAGTTGACAATCTCTTTACCATAGACGAGATTTTGGTACACATGGTTGTTCCAAAGGTTCTGCATATCAAGTTAACTTCAACTTATTGTATTCATAATAGTCAAATTCATGATCACATTATTTAGGTAACCTTACTTGGATCGCTTTGCAAAGCAAGAAAAACCATCAACTAATAACAACAAAACAATGTAATGAATTTGAGTTTAAACGTTCTGGTTATTACCCTTATCCAACTCGGTTAATGCCGTGTTTGCGTCCATCTCAGGCTCCCCAAGACCAAAGCCATTTTCCACATTCGAACGCATATTTTCTTCGTATGTAATCACAAGAAACTCACCTCACGTTTAATGTTTCACAATTTATACCGTATACAACCTGTGTTATTGTTATACACAAGGAATAAAATGGGATTTTAAAAAATCACACTACTGATCTGATCACTGACTGTGCAACAAATGAGTTAATACCACAAACAAACTTTTAATTCACGTGTTTTTAAAATCACTGTTTAGTTCAGTGTTTTGGTATCCGACCACCCGGTGCACAACTGTGCACTGTACTGACTACTGACTGACAGTAAACACAAATATTTGAAGCAAGCAAAAGCAAATACATACGGTAAACAAACACAAGCTTTTCTACACATGGCAATGGGCAATATAAACAATACTTACTCTGTCTGTACTCTGTACTACAGACCTATGCAATGCTCAGCTTCAGCTATCTCACACGCGTAAGAGCATGTAAAATTGCAAACACGCTTATAAACTAAAACTGTGAAATAGATAAGTTATTTTAAACTCATGCATGAGCACAACTAACCCTTTATGATGATTATGATGAGAACCTCATTAATTCATTTTATAAGTCCGTTAAGTTTTGTACTAGACCAGAGTTTATTCGTTTTTCAACATGTTTCATTGCACCCCATTTTCAAATATGTATAGGTAATATGATTATGCATGCCAATTTTTTTGAAAATGTTTAATGTTCATTAAATACAGTTTGATAGATAAATTGTGTGACACGTTTCTTTTTATTTTTGTCGAATTCTCACAAGTTGAACTAAATATTGTTGTTTATGTCATGTAGATTTATTTATTAAAGCTTTTAAACACCAAACACTGAGATTCTACTTATAAGTACGTTTCTAGTTTCGATTGACCTGGGGTCCTATGCTAATATGTTTTACAGTGTCGCCGGCTACAACGCCACGAATAGGACCTTCTAAGTTAAGAGCATAGATATCTGCGGCTAATTCCTCTAAACTAATTTCTCCATCTGCCTTAGCATCCTTAACAGCCTTGTCGACTTCCACACGAACTTCACTATCAATACTTTTTAGTTCTTCTGCTGTCGTTAGCCCGGCGTTGATTATTCTATCTTTGAAGGACGTAATTGGATCTCTACTTTGACGAACTTCTTGGATTTCTTCTCTTGTTCTATATGATGTTCCAGGGTCGGACATGGAGTGACCGGAATATCTAAAAATTTCAGAAATATTGCATTTTTTTCGAATATGTGCCCTTTTAGACTGCACGTACGCATGCAAGGCAGTAATCTCGAAAGTGACGCCACGACACTCCTGGCTTACCTGTATGTTGCTGTCTCCAGCATAACGGGACCCTGACCGTCTGCACAAAGTT
>JAHZMT010003479.1:0-22182 GCA_027743785.1 Sinhomidia bicolor
TAATTTACTCAAATAACTTTAAAATCTTGCCTAATTGACTCCGTCACATCTCTTTAAAAGTTTACTTTTTTATTATGATTCTCATTTTCAATGTTCCGAGTTCAGTAGAACAGATTCTTATCAGTCGTTGTTGGGATCCCATTTAAATAAATCGAGTTGATGCGTTCCGTATTCAATGTATGATGAAAAGTAATTTTATTTAATTTAGCTAGGTAATTTGAGCGATAATCAGTAGGTTGTTGGTCGGTAGTCGGTATCCTTTTTCACAAAGTCCCATTATCGTGCATGCGGCAGGTGGCAAACAACTACCAGCACGGTAAAATTCAGTAGGATTGTTAAATGTCCTATTAATTTAGTTTAGTTAGGTTCGATAACTGTGCTGGGGAGCACACGCTACCGTGCTGCTGAGGGGAACACGGGTTATGCTGTGGAAAGCTACGCACGGTATCGTGCTTTCCACAGTATTTACAGATATGTGGATACGAAAACCTTTTTACTGAAAGAATGCGCAACGAATGCCATCGGAATTTTGAACAAAGACTGCATAACGTGCGTGGTCTGAGATAGGTAGATGTACACTCTCTCATGCTGAATATTCTCACAAGTTAGAGTAGAGTGAACTGCACAGCGCAGCGGCTCTGACTGTGTGTGTCGTCGTTTCTCATGAAATGAAAGTCCAGTCGAGCCTTCTATGACCTATCTATCTATCTAGCTAGATCCACACGGTAGCAGTAAAAATACATTTTTTTGAAAAAAAGGAGTGAGTGAGTAGTAGTGAGCTCTTGAAGAAATCAGAGTGTTCGTTTTTGTAACAAGACGAGTGAGGAAACGACTGTCAATAAAATTACTAAAAAACACTAACGGTCAAAAGTAGAAAAGTAAAGTAGTTAAATTATAATATTTTTTCGATAATTTTATTATTGTAATAATTGGCAATTTGCAATTTACTATACACGGTAAAGAGTTAGAAAGGGTAAAGTAAGCAGTAACTAATGGGGACATGGACATAGGTTTTTAAATCTTTAATCTGTCGTAAACGAAAAATTAGGCCCGCTTGTTTTGTTTGCTAGGTTGGTTTCAAATTCTGTTTTCCTTATTAGATCGTTATCACTTTCATAGCTTTCTGGTTTGCAATTTTGAAACTTTACGTTCAGTAGACTAAAGTAACGTTAGTATTTTTAAAAAAATGCTATTATGGCATGAAGAATGTTATAATATCACTGGAAAAACTCTCATTTAACTAGTTAGTTCAGTTAGTTGTTAGTACTAGCAGTAACCAAACCCGAAACCCTTTTTATTAATCTTAATCAGAATATAAGAAACGGGGTAATAAAAATTGAAATAATCCCTAGAAAATAGTTATGGGGTATACAAGTTTCAGAAAATTTGATTTTTTTGTAATGATTTATATTGTGTATGTATTTAACCTTACAGAATCAACTCAGAATTTTACCCCGATTCTCATTTCCGTACATACATTTATTCTCCATACTGCATATTGATTTTATCGCTTTGTATACTAGATTTTTATGTACTTAGAGACTTAACCCAACTTGAAATTTTGAAGTAGTTTTTTAACTGTTTGAAGGGTATGGGAATTTCATCATAAAATCGAGAATTGTGTTTATAATTCGAAATTACTTCCAGTTGGTTTTTGGGATCAAATAAGAGTGTCCTGGTGTGCTATCACGCTATATGGTTTCTTCTTTTTTCCAGTTGGTATCTATTGTCTAGCTGGAATATATTCCATGTTTTCTTGATTTGTAATGTAATTGTTTGTCTTTGTATCTTCAGCCTGCGCTCGTACCTTGCAAAATATCCTTTTAGTTTCGGCTTTGTTTGTCATTTCCACGTCACTAAAACATCATCAAAATGAAAAAAAGCATTCCTTTCTACAAGAGGAAACTTCCTCGATCTTACTACCTCGATGCAGGGGATCCTGTGGTATGATTAATGTTATTTGTCAATCCAGAACAAGTTTTTGCAGTCAACGCTGCTTTTAAACTTGAACTGTATCCAGGCATAATATTTCCTCTTTTCATGTACCGTACTATCAACATGTAGCCGATAAATGAGAAAGATTTAATCACGCACAAGGGTTGGGTACCACTCAGTACGGTTGAGATGGCGATGTGGGAGGACTACAAAGGAATTGTTGATAGAAAAAATGAAAAAAAGGACTTCCTCGTTAACTATTATGCGACTCCCAAGAAACTCCCTACTGGGAAATTCCTGAGGACAATCGAGGTACAGTGGTTTAATTTTCTGTAAACGTCACTCTATTGTGCTATATTATGTAGGCAATAACTGAATTGAATTGCATTAGTGCGAATGATGATTGAGTTCCGACAAAAATGCCTTTTCTTCGTTTTTACCTAGGTCCTTCACGTAAATTACCGTGGGTTTAGTTATGCCGCCACAGCGCCTGACCAGGAGACGCTTTCAAAGAACTTTTGGCCTACAGTTGTGTGGCTCATAGCCTTCCATATGTCCCCCAAGGTAGTCGTTTCTACGGAGAGCATCGAACCACCCATTCCTAAAGAAAAGGACGAAAGTAAAAATAAGTATCGGTCTGAGGCTGTAGCCAGATTTATGAAATGATTTGTTGAGTAAATGTAGATTCAGCTATATAACATAACATCAAGCATGTACGGTTGATTCAATAATGTAGGATCAAGGTCCAATTTTTGAAACCGGAAATAATAAAGCTAAATTTATTTAATAGTTTGTGTAGTTTTGTACTAGTCCAAAAACTTTTAGTGAATGACTTTTTGAATGCATATATCACTAATTTATATGGATTTATATTACAAGAATTATCAACAACGGTATTTATCAATTAACAATATTATTTTTGCAATTCATTTTGATTTAACAGCACGCTAACTTAATTTTAGTCGCAAGATATGTATCCTACTGAACAACTAAACTGACTAGCGTTTGTTTTTAAAGGTACACTACTGTTTTCAGTTGCTAATACTAGCAAATCCGGGTTTTCTGCTGCTGTACCTTCAAAGTCAAGAGAAACATCTTTTGCCACCTGCGTTATTCTTTGTTGCAACACAGAGATACCTATAGTTTGTAACTTAACTAACTGTTTGAACCCGAGTCCGTTACATAATTTGTAAGCCATGTCCAATGTCCAATTTGAATAACAATATGGATGCCAAATGTTGTTTTGCAACTTAACAAGCACGTATCCTTCCCCCTTTGTGGCAGTGTGATTACTGTTTAAATCAATTATAATATATATAAAATAATCCCATTTTAATACTAACTGACACAAATGAGGAATAGCTAGTAATAATTTAAAACTGGTGGATACCTAGTGGAGTTAAACGTCATTATGGTTTTGAACGATTTTGACAGGGCAATGCATTGCATAACATCTCCGCTTGATGAACACAACGAACCAGAGTTGTTTTGATCATGATGATGAGTATTATTTTTGATTATTTCGACAGCCGGTGAAGGTGTTAGTGAACCGTTAGAATGATCGTCGTAGTCTGTAGGTGGTGGTGGAGTAATCAATGGAGAATGAAGTGGAGAAATCACTGAGGCGACTGAACTGCTTTTTATAGTCCTAGTATCATTAGGTGACGCCAGGGATGAAACTGTTGGGACATTTTCCCCACTATTATTATTTGTTGACGACACCAAGTACACTACAAGGTAAATAAAACCAATCAACAGAGCTAATAATACTACAATAACAGCTAATTTCTTAAAAATAACCAATCGACGTTCGAAATCGAAAGCTTTGTCTGGATTGATGACATCCGAATTGTATCCTGGTATCCACGTCCTACGAAAACGCGTACAACAACCCATAATTCTGTGTACTCACACACGAAAATATTTTCGTGTGGATGTGGAACTGAAAGCTGAAAATTATCCGCTTGATATGATTGTTGCTATTCCGGTATAACTGAATTTAACTATCCACTAAATAATATTACTTGCTACTTGTAATATTGCTATAACTACTAGTTTATGTTATATATGTACAAGGAAAATTCAAATTGGTTACGACTCTTGTAAAGAATGCCTGTAAACTGTAAGCTGATGCTTCCATCTAGATTACAAAGCAATTGCAGTCTGGTCCTTTTATTTATTTCTTATTATTCCCTTCCGTTCTCTTTTCAACTCAAAGTACAACAAATCACTTACAATATATATTGCAAGCAAAAATCTTAACCATAATCCATACCGCAAATAGTTAAATGAGGCACATATTTAAACATGGAAAAGAAAATGTCTGAAAAGGGGAGGTATTATTCAGATTTCATGATAACGATAATGTCATTAGAATATTCTTCCTTAATGACATTGAACTAATGTATTATGCTTGCTTATTAGCTTCACACTACAAATTCTGCAATATGCATCGTGTGCATGTATGCGATAAATGTGTACCCCTGCATTGTGATTGTGATACACTAACATTGCTACTCATCCAAGAGGAAATGGGCATTTTGTTGGAACATCTTTTAAGATTATTAGTCTGAACACAAACTCAACATCGTTGAGTAATTTAATGCGATGCAAACAGGCATTAGTAATGATCAGAACTCAGCAAAAATGACAACATATAATATTACGTAGTATTGCATACGGCATTACATCACACATCTATCGGCTTTATTAAAACTCTTCTATGAAAAATTCTTCTTCATCAGATACATCATTAATATCAACACTAGCATCCAGATTTTTGGTTTTCCTGTCGTTTTCCATTTTAGTATCACCAGCATTTTCTTGAGACTCGCCATCTTCATTTACTTCAGCAACTTCATCATTTTCTTCGACAGTTTCCTTTTCATCTAACGGCATTCTATAACATTTTTAAAAACAACAAACATTTTTGAAATTACTTACGTTCACCTAAATATATAGATAATTATAGGCTGCAAAAATATTGTACATACACACGAGTAACTTTGCGTTGAAACAGTCCCCTCTCTATTATTTCTTTCGTACCCATGCCTATCCATAAAAATAATTGAAACAGAATAATTTAATCAATTGCAAATTGCCAATGAATAATGAATTATTACAAGAATAAATCCCATGTAAAATATTACTTGGTGATTTACTAAAATAACTTACTTAACTGAACAGCATGAGTACCAGGTTTAGCTCTGATTAATTTTGCGTAAAACGGAATAGCTTCAGTGAACAGAGTTGTCTGAAGTTCTCGTAGATGAAAAAGTGCTTGCCTGGTAGACTCAATGCTATGAATAGAAAAAAATGCACAAATTAATTCCATTCTTTAACTTACAATGGGTTTTACATTTATGTCTTCACCTGTCTCTTGTTACTTTCTCTAAATTGGAAACAAGGGGTTTTGTGAGAGGTTTCCATCCAACAGACACTCGATTAACATTTGAAAACATAAGCCCACGAATAGTTGTACTCATTGCAACCTGATCCTTAACATCTCGCAACTAAACACAACAACGTATATTACGTTTCATATGAAATTTTAAATAATTTGTAAATATTATTTTTGTCTTTTTAATAACTATAACAAATACCTTAAACGATTTGCAACCTGAATCGTCAAATTTCCACCCACTTAAAATGAAATCTCCATCACTTAGATACTCGGCAGCACTTCTCATGTCGTCCATGGAACCAAAAAATGGAGGATAGTTTTGATGAAGAAAGTTTAAAAACGTCTCTGCTGATACTTCCATTTTATCGCCAATATTTTCGGGATTTTCGATTAAAGGGTGGACTCTTTTCTCTTTTTCCATGACACCCGTCAACTCCAACTCGTAATCGTTGACAAGAGTTTCATCGCCTGTACAAGGAACAAACAAAAAAATAAATAATTGAATTGTCGTTTTCTCATTAGAGGAAATTTAAATGCTAAACTTCTTACGTTTTCCATACAGAACCTTTCCTAACGCCCTGAATAATTGAATTGTATCATCTTTTTGCTGTACTTCAGAATATCCTTTGTCGCCAGCTCCAGGATTTTGTTTACGAGATCTCTTGTTTGCTGGTTTCCGAAAAGTTGAAGGTGCGAAACCTTCCATTTTTGAGTAACATTAAAAGATGGAATAAGGATTTTTACTACATTGTTTTGCAATTTGTTTTTACAAAGAGAAATCGTACTTTCTTTGGTCAGTGAAAATTGTAGGTTATTTACAGCACATCTTAAATCACCGTTTGCCGTTGTAGCTACTTGTTCAACAAGTGATTTGTCCACTGGTATTGACTCTTTGGTACAAATTTCAAGCAAAAACTTGACCATAAGCGTGGAAGCCACAGGATTCATACTATAATAATAATGAGATTCAAAATAAGCAAAGCATTGTTATTACTACTTCAGTCATTCGTAAAATTTAAAAATATTCTAGTGATTTAGCAATTAATTACCTTATATTGTGAATGTTCAATTCTTGAATAAAAGTTTTTGGAAACATTTTGTACATGCTATGCTCACTTGCTGAACTGTCCGTAAAAATAAAGACAAGGGGAGTTTGTCCAATGACTGAATATTTTCTATATAAAAATTATTACGGATTTAGAGAAAGTACATATTGTAAATCCACAAAACTCTAATAAATGTGATTGATGATATACTCACCTCAAAACATCATGAAAGACACGTGTATCGCGGTAAAATATGTTAGGAATGTCTTCAATTAAAATGAGACGATTTTTTTTTATGGATTTTCCCTTTATGGGCAACGACCTATATTGAGATGTTCGAAACAAAAAGTCCGTAAACAAGTCCAGTTGTGAACGTCCTTGCACTTCATCTCGTATATCTGTAAATGCAATCATAAACCGTGGAAATGTCATTTGTAAATGTAGAGTTGTCTTCTATCCTATGTGTAATGTGTAAATACTTATCAGATGCAAGTGACAATTTAGAACAATCGGGTTAATACCATCATTTCCATATTGCTTAAATTGAGTGAGTGACATGGGATTGTGCCATTCTTTGACATCACCCTCTAGCTTATCTGCAACTAAATATACTGCTGCGGTTTTTCCACAACCAGATGGTCCATTTACCACGACAAATATTATTCTAAAAACAAAAGGAAATTTAATAGTAAATTCAGAACACTGTCGTCGTGATACATAACCTTTTTACTAACCATTAGTTGCATATTATATTTCATTTACCCCTTTCAAACTATTCGCGCCAAAAACACGGTTCATCCAGAACATAACCTCTTCAACTTTCTTTTTATGCACAAACAAGTCATCCAACGACCGTGGCAAGTGTTTTTCGACCCATGGAGTACCACTTTTAGCAGCTATAACTTGCCTTGGGGAATTATTACGATTTCTTACATCTGCTTTGGCTAACGCCTGAAGTCTTTTAAATCCTGTTAAAGGAGTCACTGCTGAATTGGATACCGGTGACAAACTACTACATTCGGTCATTTCTGGCCTTTCCGTCAATACATTGGCTGCACGCTTCCTGGCTGAGTTGAACACTGGGATTCTGGAGGGTGACTTTCCTGTTCCAAGTCGTGGAGACTCCCGTCGACTTTCTTGTGACATTATTATCCCAAACCAAACAATGATTTATAATTACTATTTCACCTTGGAAAATCCAACCAAAACCTAGGAAAACAAAATAGTACTAAATGACTCAATCTCATTTTTCATGGAGCATGCAATGCAATGTCATATATGGGTATTATTACTATCAATCTAAGGGTATTTAGTTGTGTAAAAAAAGGTGTCAATCGTGGTTAACTTTGTCACCACCACTAACTGATTAATTGCAGATTGCTTAAATCAATAACGAATGACGAAGTTTAAATTGCTACTCAACAAATGACTGACCTTTCTTGGACTTGACTCATTCCATTTCCTTCCTTGTCAGATACACTAACTATTCCCAATTAAAACACTAGAGTGACTAGGTTGTCGCTGCAGAGGACAGAAGCAATGACAGACAACAATAACAGCAGCAGCAACAATCAATAATTTGTCGAATTATACCTTACTTCGCCAGTTTATATCACCCTCAAATTGTTTGTTCCTACAAAACCATTTCAACTTCAATTTCTGTTTCTTTGTAACAATAACACAACACAACAACAACAACGGTTCACCACATTGCATTGACTGCCAATAGTTGCCGCATTTGTTACATTTCTTACATCAAATATAAGCATTTCTATGGTTGTTACGGTTGTACATAGTAGGAACAGCATTGCATTGTACTTCTGCGTTATAATAAGTTATGCCGCTGCGCTGCTGAGATCTTTCATCAATCTCGTTACTTCTTCTCCTATCAGTCGGTTTGAGAAGCTACAAAGCAACTACAATAATATGCACAGTAATTTGATTTCTGATTATTAACGGTTTTTAATCGTAACGTAGTATTTCAAAAACACGAGAATGTCAAATTAGACTTCTACTTAAAAAGTGTATGAGTTTTGGATTGTAAGGTACCAAATCTTGCTTAAATACATGTATTTGAAGTTAACGATAATAATGTTAGTGATGTATAACGGTTTCTAGCAGTTTCTGTTTACCGATTTGTCTAAATTTACAGTCAAACGGACGTGTTGACCAAAGGTGTCTGCGTTCCAGTTTGGCGACAATCAAACAGAAGTCTGTGTGGTGGTGGGTAACGAAACGGACTTCGAGAGATCCTATCCACTCCACATTAACTAAACTAAGCGTATTAAAGGGAATTATTAAGTCGATTTTAAATTTACAAATGTGTCACTTGATTAGAACAAACGTGGAAAATTTTACTATCTGAACTTTTGCATGTACAGAAAAAATTGGTTAAAAACTTGCAAAGGTAGTTCTGCAGATGTAGTTTTACAACTACGCTTTTCTACAGCTCATTGACGCTGTGTAGGTTAGCAGTTTAGTTGAAAGCTGGAAGAATAAAATGCATGACAATCTTACAATCTTGTGAGTCCTACCCGAGTTTTTGTCCCATTCAATTGTTTGAAAAAATATTGTCAATTGGGATACGTTCGAGATTAGAAGAGTCATCATCGGTTATAGGATAATATGCATGTAGACCGTCTATGTACATTGGGACTTTGAGACTAGTTCATAATGTAGAACTGTTAAAGTGACAACTTAAAAGTTGTAGCCTTATACAGCAGTTTGAACATCAGCTTTTCAATTTTAGCCTTGTAAATTTCACCACTAAAATTGTTTTATTGAATATGCCCAAAACTAATTTACTTGTAATTTTAGTAATATGTACTCATTAACTATTCTTACGCTTTTGTAGATTGTAAATATTGCGTAGAATGTGCAATCAAAATTTTTTGACCAAAATTTATACTAGATGTATTTCCTAGTAAGAAAATTTACCTTTAGGACCTTTAAAACCTTGAAAAGGACATATTGGGCCGAAGAATGGGTGGCTAATTGATGTGGGTTAAAAAAATGTGTTTAGTGACTGTGAAGGGTATGTGTTCATGCAAATGATGCGTAGACAGTAGACAGTTTAACTTTTCCAGTTTAAGGTATTCCTACTCCATTGACATGTTTAGTCAGTGTTTGCATTTAACGCTAATTTTGATTCAACGTGCTCGTTACTTTTAGGTACTTACTGAAAACATGTGTTTTATCCAGACGACATGAAGCGAACAAATCTGCCACATCAACCAGAATGAATCTTTATTATAACATGACTCAATTATTTAATATTCTCACTTTCGTCTGCCAAGTATGCATAGTTGAAAACAATATGAATGGTCACTGAATTATAAAATGTGCAAATAGTAAAATTATATGTATGTATCACTTCACCTTGGTACGGCAAATTGCACTCTCCGGCTTCTCATTACTGGATTATAAAAAGACGCTTCTTGCTGATTCGTAATTTACTAGAGTGATCGGTACTCATGGAACGTTGTCAATGATCGATTTCATTGACGACGCACATAAAAGTCCGTTTTGCGTCTTTTGATGACGCACTCGTATATTTGTTTAGGTAGACAAATACGCTGTTATGGCTTTATTCTTGTGTACTTCAAATCTGACATATATTATGCAAATCATCTCAATCCTGCCAGCCAGCCAACACAACTTAATCAATAATGCTATTTCCCACTTGACAACTGAACTTACCACTTGCGAGAGTGAAGAGCTACTCATTATAACTACATTATCATATTATTTGACAGAAGTATAAATATTATGCAAATTTACTAATTCATTATTCTGGTGAATAAGTGAATACATCCGGATGTCATCTTGAACAACTTTTCAAGTTTGGTTCACTAATTCATTGAAATGAATCCATGCAACAGCGTTCATTCGGCACTGCTGTATTACGGAGAGTCAAATTTTATGATATCGTAAAATATTTAATTTATGTTTTATTGACTTGGCAGAATAAACATTGTACTAATGAATACTTCAGTGCGTAGATTAGTAGATGGTGACGGCATAGACGATTCGGTTAAATGTTTCATTCAAAATCAAACTACAATCGTACTGTATTATACACTGATAGACATCTCATCTGATCTTACAATTCGCTTTGCACTAGATACATTATTAATGCATTTTTTCCTACGCAGTGAAGAGCTGCGTAAGTAAGTTCGTGGAAATTAGATCCGGTGTACATGTGATAAAGAAATTTAAAATAACAGGTAAAGCCAAGGTTAAATCTTTAAAGATCCCTTAAAATGATATAAATTCCAAAACTGAACTCTAGGTTATTGAAGATTTGCACCCAATGGCAGTCTATCTTCCGTACCTCATGTCCAGTCCACACTTTTTTCAATGGCACAACAGAGTCTTATATAACAACTGACTCCATGGTCACGTTCCAATTTTTTCACCCAAACCTACATAACAATTTTAAAATTTCAAAACGTCATCATCATAATGCGTCTCTTTAAAATATTCTCTTCTTGAATATATAAAAAGATAAACAATGGATGCAGCAGATACATGCGCATGCGTCGTTCGTTATAACATAACATAACTTATGAGTCTTAAAAGCTTATGTAATCGTTCATCATGTATTTATTGTTTGTAATTGAGCACGGCGACATTTGTAATCCATGATGTGCTGACATGACCATGGCTGAATAAAATAATTGAGATTAAGAATCACTGTTGCATTGTTAAAACGGGGCTGAGTCATTGCCTCAATTTGTATAAAACAAGAGGAGGTCGCATTCCTTTCATTCTATGCAAAATCTAATTGTTTTTGCTTGGATAAAATATGCAGCCCAGTAAAATACAAAAGGCGCTTCATCGTTTTGTCTTCGTTTTATGTTTCATTAAAAATAATATGTATTATTTTTTGAAGACACCTTTGAGGATCTTATTCTCAACGTATTAAACGGCGACAAAACAGCGATGATAAAAAGGTGGAAAAATTAATGAGCACAAAAAACGCTACTACGATTGTACATACGGCTGCTGATACAGTTTTCGATACGAAGATGATGACGAATCGAATGAAAACGCTTCTGATAATTTCATTTGAAAAGTTGATTACATCTTACCAACAATACAAGCTACTCTTTAAAAAAAGTTTTGTCATCCACATCCTACCACCACCACCACATAATACGTAGGATATCATCTTACCATCATTATTATTGATCGTCATCATTCATTATGGATTACGCAGCGCATCACTTGTTTGCATGGAGTGTAGATCTTTTTCTTTGTTCTAAATTCTAATACCTACCTACTTACATATGAAGAGAAGTTGCCTTTTTTCTTGAGGTTTTTTTATTACACCCGTTATGTGTAAATAGCAACTACCTACGTGTTTTTCAATGTCATCGTTGTAACTCACCACAATGCAGTTTACATGCAGAGCAATTGTATCAGGTTACCTTGTTCGTGTGCATTTACTTCACACAGTAAATATTTTACATACTTATTTTACTGATGATGATATGATGATATTTAATCATGAATTTGGGAATCGAAAAATGCTATAGTTTTAATCATTTTTTGATACAGGACAGGAGTTGTATATATATTTTAACCATAAAAATGTTGACTAGTGTTTCTAATACTGATAACTTGTCGCTGTTGCTGAAGCTACAAGCTTCTTTGTACCACAAGTTAATGACTTGTAGTGCCAAATCTAGTTAAAGTTAGCACGTAAAACGGCAGCTTTCACAGCAACAATTTACTATGTACTTTGTACATGACACTTGTTAGGATCTGATGATGAGAAAACTGGAAGATGACTAGTGTCGTGATTTCTCTGAGCAGATTGAGGATGAAATGTGTCATGAAAGAGCTGTTGCCTCTGTGTGTTTTGGTCTCAAATTTCACGTTCACGAATATTTGTGGCTAATCATTCTCCATTTAGAAACACAAACCCGTTTAATTCAAGATATTATGTAACATTCCTGATAATCATTTAAAAACTCATGAAGAATATCATGCAACCATTCTTGTATAAATCAACTGCGAATTTTGAAGAAAGGTAAGTATTTTGTACCACTAATCGACTAATCTAAGAAATGGTAGACAAAAGAAGCGTGTGGTCGCTCACAAGAGAAACAAGAAAAAATCTTGTAATTGTGGCTTGATCAAATGTTTTCGTTTAAAATAAAATTTTACTATCAGGGCAATCAGCAAAAATGCATTGATAATTTATATCAACTAATTTGCAAGCCCAGAAATACTGATCCAGAACAACTTGAACAAAGAAACATAGCCTAAAAACTGCAATATTATACGCGTTTTAAGCCTCATATGCATTCCTTTCTGTAGAAGCAGTAGTGGTAGAAGTGGTAGGTAGGAGATTAGGAGAGTATCACTTTGCCTAACAAGTTTCAAACGCCTTAAGTGCAAGCATTTGAATGAGAAGTCATGTAGTAAGTAGACAATAACTCTAATGATTTAATTTTTGATACCTGTGGCTGTCAGAGATTAATGGCTAGTTGAGAATTATACGTTTGCTGTGCTGTGATACAGGACAACAAATAACTATTATGAATTCAAGTATGCATAAGCATAATCAGAGGTGTATTATGAATCACTCAAGTAGCCAATAAAATGCGCATAAATTGATGTATGGTTTAACTCTCAGTTTGCATACTAGAAGTAGTAGTGTAACGAAATTTGCATTTATCCAATCTGAACTAATAAAAATATTTCAAAGAAAAAAGCCACATCTTCCTCAACCATATTTATAATGATATCATTACCTATGCTGCATTTTAAACTTGCAAAAAAAAATCAAACATGAAAGAATTTATTTAAAGTATATTCAAAATGTAGTGTCGAGAAATTGCAACCATCAATGATTAGTGAGGACACGTGGTGACGTAAGGTATAATTTTGTTAGTATTTACTCTACACAAAAAGTAGTGTGTGTCTGTCTCCACCGTCGTAATAAACTACTATCATGAATATTTTATGGTATATTTTTATTTAAAACTGGACTGAATCTGAACGATGGTAGAAGATACATGTTTATTAGCTTTACATTTTTCTTCACATTGTTCTATTTTCCAAAATAAATATCGATGATCCATAACAGACAAATTCTTTTACCCAATTTAAGCCTGTAAAACATGTTATATTACTGTTTACTGCTGTAATTTCCATTTTTATATTCAGTTATGCTACCGAAAAGGTAAATAATGTGCTTTCTCTTTTTGTATACTTTCTTCTACGGCATACGGGTAATAATTTGATGGTTTTGTTTTTAAAAGTATGGTTTTTATCGCTACTTGTCTATTACGTATAATAAATTGTATTATTCATGTAGGATTCTCTTTGTTTGCAATTCCTAATTTCAGCTTCCAGCAAATGGTTTCTTCAATAGCAGTGGTTGTGTGGTTACGAAAAGGTAGTAGTAATGAGTTGTCCTACAGCATCTTCATGACTATTATCAAAAATAGTAATGATATATACATTCGCCAGAAAACATTTACATTAAAGTGCTATTAATGTATTATTTCCCAATAATTGAGTCTGAGCGACGTTGATTCTTCCTGAGGTTCACTGACAATGGTGTGGTTATTTAAATTAGTGAAGTGGTGAAATTTTTTTAGAGATACTTAATGTATAACGTTTTCAGTACCATGTAAACTAATAGCTTTGAGTAATCAATATTGTCTTGTCAGTACATCTCAAAAGCAGAGCAAACTGTAGTTTTGTTTTGTATGGAAACGAATGCAACGAAATTATTTACACTAAAACATTTCCAGACAATTTTGTGCACCAGATCCAATGCTAACTACAAATTCACGCCCTAGTCAATTCTTTACTATGCTGTTATTCTCATCTTGTTTAGGTACAGAACAATGCATGCATTATTACAATGGACAATTGGGACAAACATTATATTATAGAGACGAACTGAAAGGGTACTATGCGATGCTTGTCTTTGTGCCGATCAATTTTTATGTCTCCGACTGATTTTGTGTTAATATCGCATAAATGATTTCTCTTACAGTTTTCTCACCAAGTGTCAGTGAGTAATGACGTCAATTATTTCAATTCAATGAAGTTGCATGCAAAGTCGTAATTAATATTTACAAAAAATAAACTTGTAGGGCGACCACAGCACAGCTTGCTTGATTTATGAATTGAGCATGACTTGTTTTACTAGAGTAACATTGTGGACCTTGTACTGACAATAGTTTTACAGCCTCACTTATATTGATAACGCGTGTAAGTAAATACAATGTTGTCCGCAATGTTGTCCGAACCAAAAAAAAATGGAAAATTTACTTCACGCGAACTTGACCTCCATCCCAAACCTGGATAGGAACACAAACGGTTTTCCAACGCAGTGAAACCTTTTTTACAAACAACAGGAGGGAATGGCGCATTGCAAGATGCAAGTAGTTATTCATTTAAAAATATACATTATTGCAAGTTCTACATTTATGCTGTATCAGAGAAAGTTTAATTAAAGGTGGTTACTAGAAATGCATTAATGTGATTTAATTGAAATAATTGTTCTATGCATTAATTTATTTTTTTTGCATAAAGATCATTTAAAACCAGCAGCATCCATCCATCATTTATTACCTGTACCAAGTGAAAATACGTCTCCGTGAGCTTAGCACAAGCTCCCAAAAATAATAAAAATGATAATAACTTATCCACATTTCTTTTTCGTTTAGAAAGACTTAATACATCAATTCTCTTTCGTAATATATTGTACCTACTGAACCACACGTTTACTAATATGTAAATTTCAATATTATGTGATATGACTGGCAACCAATTTTACCAACAAGTTTTATAAAATGAAAAAGTTAATTAATATGCACAAGTTCAGAGATGATGGAGGGTGACGACGTTGAATCAAGTAGATGTCAGAAAATTGATGGCTGTCTCGTTCAGCAAATATGCATCCCATGGAGCTTTCCTTGTTATTCCAAGGTCAGTGGTCAGTTATCGTAAAAGTTATAATAATTTATTTATGAGTCGAACTCCCGGTTTTTGGTTCATGGCAAGTTTGTCTTCTCGTCATTTGTAGATGGTGAAATGCTATCGTCACGACCAACAACTTCACACGTGAGATTCTGTTCGGTTATCTAGTGCTCATAAATCAGTTTTCTGTTGAAGTGACATAAAATTGTACTACGTGCTTCAATTTGTATAGATTTAATGAAACATGCCTACATAGGTACATTTATTTATGTAAAAGAATATTTTTAAACTCTTTAAAAAGAGGCATTTTTATATTACAAAATTAATGCCTGTAAGTGCACAGTATTTGTCAGAAATCCCATTAAATAGGTAAATACATCAGACAGGTTCCTAATGTCTAACTGTAGTAAATTACAAAATATTTTGCACAAACTATTTAGCATATAATAATTAAAACAATTCCTGCCGTACTCCACTGACAAACGGCACTTGCTTCAGAGTTTAGATATGAAGTAATCATGGTCCCTATGCAAGTAATCAGTAGCTGAACAAGAATCTATTGAGAAACGAGCAGACAGTAGTCATCACGACTTTTTTGAAACCACGAAATCCTTGAAATTTATAAAGATATGCATCAAACGAAATGAATATTTTTTCCAATAATATTACATTTGCCTATTAAATTTTTGTTGCTGGTTTATGAGATATAACCAATCTATAACTTGTCTTCTTGTTATTTATTCCAGTTTTTTTTACATCGTTTATGGTTCACCTTAAATGCCAAAAACTTCGTGCATATGCAAACCACAACAAAACTATCGTTTCATTTCGAACAAATAAATAACTTGTCAAGTAATATTGGGAATTCTACCAGAGAGGAGGAAATAATATTAAAGAAAGATCTTTGTTGAAACAAAAATTGCTATTTCGCCTGTGTCATAACCATTCTCAATAAAAATTGATGAGTGAATACTGAATGGGCCAAAATAGGTAGGTATGTATTGACCTGGTTCAACCATCATTTGGGCAGAGCAGATGCAACCTATTTATTCTATTAGCTATTCTTCCTTACAATCAACTTTTCTTTAAAAAAATAACTTTATTTACTGTATATTAGATTATTTGTGATTAATGTAAACAACTCAAAATGATTTATCGAATCGATTTTAATATTTACACTAATTGTTTATATTAATTACGTACATTTCATTCGTAAATTAGTTACAGTTTTCACTATTTGCTCTACAGATCACGCAACTTTTCTACACGAATGATAGAATATAAATTAAAAATTCATTAATGATTACAAAATGATAATTTAGTGTAATTTTAACACATTTATTAATTTTTTAAAATTACTTTTTCTGTTTGCATTTCATTTATTGCCATGGTTACTTTTACCTACTAGTTATAATACAGTATTGTTTCCGTTAGAAATGATTTATAAAAAATAACAAATGCCAATGCATACCTAATAGACACGATAATGTCAATGCTGTTATATATATGGTTGATAAATTTTGGCATGCAGTGCGCCTATTTTCACTTTTTACAAAGACAATAACATCCTTTGTATCATCGCATGAGCAACATGATTGAAAGAATTGAATATTGTTCAAGTAAGAGACAAGTTCGTGAAAACAAACAGAAGAAGTATCGAGTGTCCTTGATGGCTAATTTTTTTGCTGCTGTTTGCTGCTTTTGGTAGACAAACATTGAGGCAGTGCATTGGAATGTGAGTCTGATGGTTGGTGACTAACTAAAAAGTTTCGTGAACTGGTTTGTTCGTTGGACTGCTGCACGTCTGTCCCAATTAGTAGCCTTACTTCTCATTCACTTCTAATCATCTCAAGAGTATTCCTCCACATCCCACATAGTTTATAGTTTACTAATTACAAGCTTGGTTATCATCGCTCCACACAACTACTTGTATTTTTTTCGGGTTTTATTTAATGCACAGGGATAATAATATCATGTAACGAAAAGAAAGGGAGAACGAGTTGCTTCCACAGTTACACTGGTAATATAATTGAAAGAATGGGAATCATGCTGTTCTTTAGAGTTGTTTTGCGTAGGTTGCACGCTACGAGATGCAAAAAAATCACAAAAATAGCATTTTTATGATGAATTCAGGATCAGTGGCAGAACGAACGATTTAACTCGACACGTTAGAGTTTTTTTTCGTGGTCGTCTTGGTTTTCATCGTATCGTAAGCAGCTAGATTTATTTACTTGTCCATGCACTAAACTTTTAATAATAAATTTCATGAATTGCATGTAATAGTTCCTCATATTTATCGTTTTTATTTTTTTGCCAGAAAGAATTGCATCTTTGCGTTTTCTACAGACATATAAAAGATTGTGTGGAAATAATAATAAAAACTGGTACTCTTCATGTTATCATACAGATAATTTTGAAATATTCGAGTTTTGGTTCTGACCAAAATGGTGCATTCTATCTATTTAAATTACTTTGTAACTATTTGACTTGTTGACTTGTATTTGCTCCGTGACTCTGTTTGATTATCGGAAGTTTGTATTATCTCGTATATTCAATCACTTTGCTTTTACATTTATGATGATGATGTAATAAAAAAATACTGTCACTAACCATTCGTCGTCTTAATGAAGAGAAGAGTGATCTCAACGCTGGATGCCACCGTCGTGAAATTTGGTGTTTTAGATAATAATGCACTTTCTTTTGCCGTAACATTTTGGTGGTCGTTAGTGAATTTTTGTAGACAAAGAAAATGTCGAGTTGTCTTTTCAAGGTATAAAATATTAGATAAAAGACTACATACTACGCATTACTTCAGTCATCATGGGATGGAATGAAACGACTTTTCTTCAGCATAATTTTGCAGAAACGCATGAATATACATTAAACTGATGGGTGTCTGTGCAAATGAAGACTGTGATGATGATGTAGGCAAGAAGACATGCAGCAGCTATTATAAAAACCAGTGATTTGTCGACGGGCCTGTTTGTGTCCACCGTCAAAAACTGAAACAGGTGACTGTGTAGCTGGCTGGGGTGATCACTGAAAGGGAAACCAGTCGATATTATTCAACAAATAATGATGATGGTCAGCAGAACAGCGATGGTAATATCATAGCAACGACCAAACCATGTCATTAAAATAATATTTTGCAAGATAATAAAGTAATAGCGCTATAAAGAACCACATATTTGCCAGTAATTCATCAAGTAATTACGCAGCCTCAGAAAAATAATGTTCCCATATTATTGCACATTACGGTGACTACAAGAGAGAAGCGCCGTAAACCAGAGTCACTATCTTTATTTCCTATCATCATGATAATCGTTTGTAAATACGATCTGACAAACAGTCAATCATGCTTTGCTGAAGGAAAGAACGTCATCATCATTTTCTCACTAGGTTACTTACTTGCCCCTCTGTTTTTCTATGGTTGTCCATGTACTAGTTATTGTTGCAGCAAAAGACGTAACCTGCTCAGTGGAGAAAATCTCGTAATAGCTTCCAAACAATTGAAGAATATAGTTCTAAATGTTTGCATTTAAAATATCTCTGACGTTTGCATTTTTTTCTTGCTTCGTTTTACATCATGGCTCATGGCTTGCATTTTAGTTCGTTACAGAAACATCACCAGGATTTTCAATAATATTGGTCTGGTTACAAGTGCATGCTGGTTAGAAAATGCAGTTAAATTTTTTGTTCTAAAAAAGGTATAAAATAGTAATTGACTTGAATTTCTTGCACCGAGACAAAGTAGTGAGCTTTTAATAAACCTTTTTTATTTTATAAACCTGAATTTTATTTCAAGCATAAAATTATATTTAACAGACTGTATTTTCAATAAACTCTCTGTTTGGACTTACCTTACCATTACATTGATTGATATATATACCCAGAAGTGCACTTTATATGCAGATACCTAAAATACACAACTACTATTTCAGGCAAGTTCAAAATTGCAACCAAAATGTATTCACATGTAATGTAAGTAGTTTAATAATCTATCAATATTTTTTTTCAATTTTCATAGTCAGTGTTTTTTGTACCAAAACTAAATGCATGTACTTATCCTTTTGGCGGTGTACACGGAGCTTATACGTAATTAATGACTAGACCAGACAAATATAATTAATGGCCCTTCTTGTGCGACATTCTTCTGTAATTATCATCAATGTTTCCGAGCCAAAACGAGTTCTTATGGTACTGACAAATTGACAAATATGGTTACTTTCGCAGAGAGAACTTACATATAAAATCACTCTGTGATTCTGGCAAGGATTAATGGAGGCACAAGAGTGAATTCATTTATTTCTTAATTAATCATAATTGGCAACTGGTTCCAACCAACCCTTGAGGGACAATTCCACTTTTAAAAACTCTTCCAGAATATGCATATATGTATGGTATAGAATAAACGAGGTTACTCCTTTTACATTTTTTCCATAAATGTAAATTTTTTGCACTTTACGCTGATCTTCTGAATATGTTTATCTTAATGTTAAAATGCATATTTAAATGTTTCTTTTTTAGGACAAAAACCAATACGAGTCATTTATTATGAAGTCAAAATAGCAACAATTTGCATTGTACATGTAAAAACAAGTTGTTTTTAAAGCCAATCTTGTAGTAGTAATGTAATGGGCAGAGTGGAATTTGGAGTGGTCAAATTTAGCGTTAAACAGCCCTGTTTGCTAAAAAAAATTATAAAAATAATCGAGTTAATCTATATAGAGTTTAGATAGTCATGTGTGTGGCATATCATATGGCGTTGTAGCGAACATAATATGCATTGTATTAGCGCCACGAGATGTTTAAAAAGTTGTTAATTTGCAGTGTAGTTCGTCGGAGCAAGAAATCAAAGAAGAAAGAAATAACAAGTGTGTTTTGTCTGAATTCACATGTGCGTGCCCCAGGAATCATCCAAAAAAATCTTTATGAAAGACAACAAGAAAGAGCAACGATGCTTCAAGTGTTTTTTGTCATGTGACATATGAAAAAAAAACTGATCCTTTTTCAAAAGAACAACTAATACCTAGTCATCGTAATAGTCAAGCTTGCACTTGCTGCTGCACGTACTAAACCTGCCGAGCGCTTAATATTATGTATGTTGTTTTATTTGTTATTTTGCTCTTATTGTTGTAGCTTTTGCTTCAAATTCGACCATTCAAGTTCATACAAATTTCTCACCGTGGTGTCAGTTTTCTGCATTATCATGGACAAGTTTAACGTCAACCTTCAAGGCTAATTAAAATTTGAGCAGAAAATTGTTCTGCATTTTTACTTCATGAACCATGAAATTTGCTGAATTGAATGAAAAATTTCCTGATCATGACATGTCCGACGAAGAAATAGAATGGTACATAAGTTTAGAAATTCAAAAATCTTTTTCTTCTGTCTGTCATCCATCTCCAAAGTTTACACGTCTAAATTCCCAGGCGTGCGTACTGCGTACACGGTTATGGTAACAAGAAATTATCTAGAGATGTTTTTTTTTTTAAACTTTATGTTAAAAAAGAGGTACAAGCTCGTACTACAACTTTGTTAAATAGGTATTAACTTGCTGTGAGTTTGCACATTTTTGATCGTCCACATCTCATCACGGCAGCTTGACAATTGCAGATGCACATATTTTTTTCTGGGTTGCCCTCCTAACCATCATTTTTGACACCTTCACAATAAAAATTATTGAAAAGAAGTCCAGACAAAAATAGAACTAGCCCGTCTTGTTGATAGCAATGATATGGAAGATCCAATAAAACGTTGTGAATAAATATTTTATTATATTTTTTTTCGATTAATACCCTCAAGAGTTTACGATAAAAAATTGCATGCAACCAGACCCCGTTACATGAAAGCAACCCAATAATTTATAACATTCTTCTCTAATGCTCATTCACAAAATTTTCCCTTTGGCTACTGACGTTATTGATATTCATTATTACAATATGATATTTTATCGATTGACTAAGGAAAAAAATCTTGATATTCATCCACCAAAAAGCGGCGATATTTAGTAGCAATAATGTGGAATCAGTACCACTTTTGTTGATGCTGTCGATAATTGATAAACATAATAAACTACTCCGTAGGCAGCCACAAGGCCGAACTTTGTCAATGTCGTCGTTCGTTCGCTCACTCTATTTATTCATGATAAAGGCTTTTTACACGCTGACGGCAAATAGGACAGTAGAGTTGAGAAGACCATTGTAAAAATGATCAAGTATCACGCTAATGAGCTGAAATGAAGTAAAAAAATGAGGAATCTTGTTTCCAGAAATCCATATCCACGATTTTTCAAGCGTTTAAATGCCACACGACTGTCAATAAGCTAAAATATTAGATCATGCAGCAGCTTTTGTTTACTTTGTTTAAATTATCTTACTCTTTCATTTGCCTACAAAAAAACCAACGTTTGCCAAAAATTCACGTGCCATTCATGTTTCAATTTACACATGACTGTACAAAAATTTTTTCGTAGAAATAACGGAATGACTCTGAGGATCGCACATCATCATCATCATCAGTTTATTAAAAGCATTTCGTGTACACAAACTTCATAAAAAATGGAGCGTATAATGCCGTATAGTATAGAAATTTCGTATCTTTCGGTATCATCAACTTTATCATCCCCAATCCAATGGAGCCAAAAGAATGATATGTGTGTAGGTATGTGAAAAAAATGAAAAGTAAAAATCTTTTCAGATGATCTTCAACGCAACTCGGAGGATGTACGCATGATAAATAGAAAAGTGAAGAATAGTGAAGAAAAAGCAGGGAATGCTGCTGCTGCGTTCCTCTCTGTTGATATTATTTGGTTGCTCTCATTTATTAAAAGATTGCAACTTCATGTCT